>CAKNXH010061610.1:36707-76980 GCA_932178445.1 Andricus quercusramuli
CACGATTTGTTCTTCTTACCATTACTTTTTCAAAATATCGCTAAAAGTAACGTTTTGTCTTTCTTTTCGTTATGATTCAGTCTTCTAACAAGCACCTTTTCGGAACGTCTATAAAAGAAAAAGGGATCTTTCTCATCATTTCGATTTGGTTTTCTAACAACAACTTTTTTGAATTAATAAAAGCAACATTTCAGCTTTTTCATGATTACGATTTGGTCTTCTAACAACCACCTTTTCCGAACATCCTGTAAAGAAAAACCAATCTGTCTCATAATTACGATCTTGTCTTCTAATAATCACTTTTTCCGAAATATCGATAAAAGTAGCATTGTAGCTTTCTCATAATTACGATTTGGTCTTGTAACAACCATTTTTTGGAAATATTGTCAAAAGTAATATGTTATCTTTCTCGTAATTGCACTGTAAACCATATTTGTTGATAACTTCCAATATATTGCTTTGTAGTTTTCAAATGCTGGTATCGTAATGTTGCATGTATTGCAGTTTCACTCACAATACCGTAATCATAATTATACCCTATGCTCATATTACAAAAGTGTATCAAAATCCCAAACATTTTCAACAGTGTAGTTTATTCAATTATGTAGACTGTAAAAAAATCTTGAAAAAAAGCTTCCAATACATGTATTACTAATAATATTCTAAAAGTGTTGTAAAATCCCAAACATTTCTAACAGGGTACTCATAAGTTCAAACCGAAGGAGGAGGTCACACATCCTCTGTCTTTGGAAGATTCTCTCACGAATTCCTTATTCAATTGACCATTCCCCATTCAATAAACAATCAATCTGTATTACCAAGGAAGGAATCACTTTTCTCATTTTCGGCTCGCTAAGAGACTACAAGATGATTTTCTTAGAAAAAAAATCCAGGTTTAGAAATGAAATTCCAGGTCATATCCAGGTTTCCAGGTCAAATCGAAATCGCCACCCTGAATCGATGGGAAAGTTGGATTTACCTGTAAAATTGCACCTCTCTGCGAGGATAAGTCGAAATAAGGTATATCAGCTGGGCTGGGCGATGGCGGCGGACCATTGTCTAGTCTACAAATTAATCTGGCGATCGATAAGAGCGATGTCTTCCTCGGTGTATACACCGTGGCTCGCCGCCCGGATGGGGGTAAGCGCGAGTTTAAGCGTCGTGAAAGGAGAGAGAAGAGAAGAAAAGAGGAAGGCTGAGGCAGGCTTGCTCAATCGATAACCGCTTATCGGCGGAAGTTTACCCTCCAAGTGCGATGTGCACTTAAAAAGTTTTGGCAGACAGGTGCAGAAGCGTCAAGCTGCGCCTTTCCAAAATCTTCAAATTAAAATTTTCATTACTTATTTCCATCTCACAACAAATTATTCAAATTATGTTTAACAACACAACTTCACTCTAAATTACAAGTTTGAAGTTAATGTAATGCAATTAGGCCCCCTATATGTACGCGAAAAAAATAAGTGTTTAAAACACAAGCTTTTATTAAAATATAGTGAAAAGAAGGAATGTAATTCATTCTGAAAAGGGGGGGTTGATTCACACTAGTAATTACACTAGTCATTACTAGTAATTTAATAAAATTAAGTTTTTGATGAATATTTTACTACTAGATGACACAGCTTTTTATACGTTTTAATTTTCTAGGAGTGTTCATTTCCTTGGTTGCATGTTTCATATTGTTTCAATTTTTTTCAGTTTAATAACTAATAATTATTTGGTAATTCGGGTGTCTTGAGTAGTAAGTAACTAAATTGTGTTTAATAAGATGTCTGAAAATATTTGGAAAAATTACGTAACACAGGCAACAAACAAGAATAATTTTTGTTTTATAGATACGTGAATACACTAAATGTAATAAGTCGTAAATCGATACTATTGATACAATTTTATTTAATTAGACATTTGTATAATTAAAACAAACACGTAATCATTTCAGTCTGCAATCCTGATAATTTATTCTTATGGTATAATAGCGAGCCGAAGTATACGAAAGAAATTTAATTTTTAATTTTAAGGCGTAAATAGTTGAGGAGTGAATAGTAATTTGTTTGCTGAGTATAGAAATTTATTTTCGCACATGAGAAAAAGAAATCATTAGACTCTTTACTATTCTCACTGCTCAAGTGTTCAAGTGTTGAGTGCATGTGTCGTAACCTCTGAAGCCTGAATAATGCAATATAAAATTTTTAATAACCAAGACAATGGCTTCCACGGGACCAATTCGCTTTATCTTGCACTCGTTCTTTTCTGTGCGAACTAATGTTGCCGTTAACATTCACGATATCAGATTTTATTCAGAGCCCGATATTTTTAATTTTCTTAATCCTGAGATAAGCTCGAAGAAACTAACGACAATTTCGGGAATAGTTAAAAGGAACTTACGAGCAGCTTTTCGCTTTTAATAAAGAAACTTTTCATTTTATTCGATAAAATTAATATCATTATTTGATTGTGAAACTAGGAGTTATATATTATTATTATTATTATTATTACAACTTTCTTGTAGAAAATTCTTCTTTTTGGGTTGAAAATGCAATTCTTAAGTCAAAAGTTCGTCTCTTTTGGTTGAATTCAACTATATTTTATTTAATATTGAAATATTTTTTGGTTTGAAATATTAACTATTACAGTTCTTGTTGAAAAATCTCTGTGGTTACAAATTTATGACTATTTTGTTGAAAATTATTTTTCTTTGTCGTTAAAAATTAACTTTTTGAATGATAATTTCAATATTGAATTTTTGGTTGGAAATTGATTTTTAAATAATAATTTAACTATTTTTGGTTGAAAATTTACCTTTTTTCATTTGAAAATTCTACTATTTTGTTGAAAGATTTATTATTTTGCTGAAAATTTGATTATTTTGATGAAAATGTAACTATTTAGTTAAAAAATCATTCCTTTTTTATGAAAAATTAACTTTTTTCTGCCATTCTTCCTTTTTTCAGAAAATTCATCCTTTTGGATTGAAAATTCAACTATTTCATCAAAAATTCATCTTTTTGCGTAAAAAGTCCAACTGTTTCTTATTTAAAATTAAATTTTTTGTTGCTGAAATATCAACTATTACATTTTTCTCTGAAAAATGATCTCTTTGGTTAAAAATGTAACTATTTTGTTGAAAACTATTTTGCTTTGTCCTGGAAAATTAACTTTTTTAAATTATAATTTAACTATTATATTTTCGGATGGAATTTGATTGTTATTAATTGAAAATTCGACTAGTTGGTTAAAATTTGAACAACTGAAATTCGTTTCCCTGGTTGAAAATTCAACAATTTTGTTTAAAAAAGTTTTTTTGTGATTGAAAAATTAATCTTTAAATAATAATTTAACTATTGTTGGTTGAAAATTTACCTTTTTCATTTGAAAATTCAACTACTTGCTTAAAACTACATTTTAGTAGGCTAAAAATTCAACTTTTTTGTTGACAATTAATTATTTTGTTGAAAAATTATCGTTTCTGATGAAAATTAAACTTTTTTCTAACATTCGTCTTTTTGGTTAGAAAATTCATCCTTTTCGATTGAAAATTTAACTATTTTATCGAAAATTCGTCTGTTTTGGTAGGAAACTAATTTATTGATTGAAAATTCAACAAAGTTGAATTACTTTATTAATGTGTAACTGTTTTGTTAAAAATTCATATTTTTCGGTAGAAAATTCAACTATTTGTTTGAAAATTAACATTTCATATTTCATGTTTGTTTTGTAGAAAATTCATCCTTTTCGATCGAAAATTCTATTATTTTGATCGAAAATTCAATTATTTGATTCCGAATTAACATTTGGTTGAAAATTCATATTTCCGGGTTAAAAATTCAACCCTTTGGTCAAAAATCCTTTTTTTTATGTTTGAAAATTAACTTTTTTATAGGATAATTTAACTATCAAATTTTCGGTTGGAAATTGATTGTTATTAGTTGAAAATTCAACTAATTGGTTAAAAGTTAAACAACTAAAATTCATTTCTCTGGTTGAAAATTCAACAATTTTCTTAGAAATTCTTTTTTTCTGAGGTAGAAAAATAAATTTTTAAATTATAATTTAACTATTTCATTGCTGGTTGAAAATTAAACTTCTTTATTTGAAAATTCAACTATTTGGTTCAAGCTACATCTTAATAGGTGGAAGATGTAACTATTTTGTTGGAAATTTAACTATTCCATCAAAAATTTGTCTTTTTTGGTAGAAAACTAATTTATTGATTAAAAATACAACTTTTTGGTTAAAAATTTATTTTATTAGTTTAAAATTGATCTCTCTGGTTGAAAATTTAATAATTTTGTTGAAAAAAATTTTTTTGTGGTTGAAAAATAACTTTTTAAATGATAATTTAACTATCATATTGTTGGTTGAAGATTTATCTGTTTTAGTTGAAAATTCAAGTATTCGGTTATCAATATATTCTTTTTAGTTGGAAATTGAACTATTTGGTTGAGAACTCATTTTTGTAGGTTAAAAATTCGACTTTTTTATTGAAAAATAAATTATTTCGTTGAAAATGCAACTATTTCATTAAAAAATCATATTTTTTGGTCAAAAATTTAACTTTTTTTAATTTGTCTATCTGGATAGGAAATTCGTCCTTTTTTATTGAAAATTCAACTGTTTAATAAAAAATTCGTCTTTTTTGTTAGAAAATTATGTCCTTGGTTGTAAATTTAACTCCTTTGTTGAAAGTTGAACTACTTTATTAAAAATTTATTTTATTAGTTGAACAAATATTTTTTAAATTGATTTTATTGGTTAAGGGTTAAATTATTTTGTTAAAAATTCATATTTTCCCGTGGAGAATTCATCTCTTTGGTATAAATTTAGTTGAGCAGCTTTTCGCTTTTAATAAAGAAACTTTTAATTTTATTCAATAAAAAGAATATCATTATTTTACCAGCGTAGAAGCTTGATTGCGAAGGTAGGAGTTTTGTATATTATACGACGGTGACGGGGAAAAGGACGGCAATAAAAGGTAGCTGTTGGTAATCGAATATCCTAGAATTTAATTCCTATCGGTCCAGCCGGACTTTCATATCGTCCGCGTTTTGCGACAGTCGCTTAATCTAATTTATTTCATGACACCCGTGGTACTATACCGCGAAACTCCACTCAATATCAATACTCAACATTTTCTGGAAAATGTACGATTGGCTCAATATTGGCCGCGGTATTTAGCCAAGCAAGCTGACCTTTCTACCATAAAAGATGAATTTTCAATTAAACAAAAAAACGAATTTTCGACAAAACATTTTCAAAAATTCAACCAAACGTATTGCTCTCGAAGAACTAAGAATCTACATCAAAATCTTGTGCAAATTCTTAAAATTCACTTTGACGTAACATCAAGGAATAATTTTAGTATTTTATTTTTGGTTCTTACGAAAAAATCCGTAATAATAGACACTGCCTAATTTAAATTTAACGTGAATGTTAAGAAAGGTTTAAATTCAAGTAATTGAAAAGTCAACTTTGGTTCAAAATTTGCACTTCTCTCAATATTAATATTCTTGAAAGCTTATATAATTTTATCAGCAGTAATACACGTTTGCACAACTGTCTTGTGTTGCGCAATTTATGCGCCAAGTCATTGTTATCAATTCAATGTAAATAACGAAAGTTTCCTTTAAATATTATAAAAATAAAAATTATGGAATTGTATTTTTTATAACATTGTCCTAAATTATAATGTGGATGATTTATCCCGTATCAAGCGCTTGAATATTCCACAAATTTCATTTCTAATAAATTTAATTTCACTGAAAATGAAGTGACCTAGAAGTCATTCATCAGAATTCGCATTTAACTGAAATGTACTTTATAATTTTTATTTGTTGGAATTCTTATTTGTAATAAATTATGCGTACCATAATTTCAATCTAACCTAATTTTTACTTATCCGAATTACGATTTCTCATTAGCTTTATTGTTCCGAATTTACATTGAACGAAATTTCTATTTTAGTGATACAAAGAAATGTGAACGAATTTAAAAAAAAGTCTAATCAAATATTTTTATGAATGGAAAAATTCTTCTTGTTTGAAGAAATACTGTTTTTCACATACCAAATCTTAAAGTATCGTTTTTGCTGCAACGATATTCAGTGTATTCACTTACATATACGATTTAGCCTTTTAACAACCACTTTCTAGAAATATCGTCAAAAGTAACATTTTATACTTTTCTTATGTACAATTTGGTATTGTGAGAATCACTTTTTCGAAACATCTTTAAAAGAAAAGTAATCTTCCTCATAATTACGATTTGGTGTTCTAACAAATACTTTTTCAGAACATCCTGTAAAGAAAAAGTAAATCCCTCATAGTTACGATTTGGTCTTCTAACAAACATTTTTTCAGAACATCCTTTAAAGAAAAAGTAAATCTCTCGCAATTACGATTTGGTCTTGTAACAATCACTTATTAAGAACATCCTTTAAAGAGCAAGAAACCTTTCTCATAATTGCGAAATGGTCTTCTAACAATCACCTTTTCAGAAAATCCTTTAAAGCAAAATAAATATTTCTCACAAATACAATTTGGTATTCTAAAAAATGGTCTTCTAACAAGCACCGTTTCGGAAAATCCTTCAAATAAAAATTAATGTTTCTCATAATTACGATTTGTTCTTCGAATAACCAATTTTGCAGAACATCTTTTATAGAAAAAGAAATCTTTCTGATCAGTACGATTTGGTCTTCTAACAAACACCTTTTCGGAACGTCTTTAAAAGAAAGAGAAATCCTTCTCATTATTACGATTTGGTTTTCTAACAACCACTTTTTTTAAAACTCATTAAAAGCAACATTTTATCTTTCTTGTAATTACGATTTGGTCTTCGAACAACCACATTTTCGGATCATCATTTCAAGAAAAATGAACCTTTCTCATAATTACGATTTGGTCTTCTAACAAGCACTTTTCCAGAACATCCTTTGAAGAAAAATAAATCTGTCTCATAATTACGATTTGGTCTTCTAAGAAACACATTTTCGGAACATCCTTTCAAGAAAAATTTATCTTTCTCATAATTACGATTTGGTATTCGAATAGTCAAATTTTCACAACATTTTTGAAGGAAAAAGAAATATTTTTCATCATCACGATTTGGTTTTCTAACAAACACCTTTTCGGAACATCTTTAAATGAAAAAGAAATCTTTCTCATCATTACGATTTGGTTTTCTAATGATCACTTTTTTGAAAAATCATCAAAAGCAACATTTTATCTTCCTTATAATAACGATTTTGTCTTCGAACAACCACGTTTTCGGAATATCGAAGTTACAAGTACGTTTTGGTCTGAAAAGAACCACTTTTTCAGAACATCCTGTAGCTTATTAAACTATTTTGTTAAAAAATCATTTCTTTAGTTAAAAATGTAACAGTTTTATTAAAAATGTATATTCTCGGGTAGAAAATTCCACTGTTTTGCCTAAAATTAGTCTTTTTGAAATGACTTTAAAGAACTTCATTTTCATAGTCAAATGAAATTTGTGGAATCATCATGCGCTCTCGTATACTCTTTATGCATTGTTTTTTTTTTGTTGGCTTTATTCAATTAATTTAGGAAGACGTTAGAAAAGAACGGTTAAGAGATTCGTATCCGGTGGTAGAATTCGTTTTTGCCAAATGCACGTGCAGGTGCAAGAGGTGTTGATTATTTATGGGAGGAGGAGGTGATGCATAATGAGGGGGTGAGGGGGAGCCAGAATTCGCGCATCCAAAGTTTCGCGTGCGCATTTAGTCCACCCCCAGAAATGTATCGCGCATGATTGCGGAACCACCCCCATATTCCGAATCTGCTGTTTTTAGGATGTTTTTTCCAATTGGTCAAACATCACCGCCTCACCCAATTGAGTACCAAACTAGATCCTATATTTTAGAAAAGTAGAAATATAGTTTAAGGCAGTCCTTTTTGCGATTTTCTAAAGCTAAAGGTGTCTAACTTTTTTTCCCCAAAGCTTTTCCTCTTCCTTTTTCCATTTCGTTCATTTGAATTTTCAGAACGTACGTTTAAACTAACTTCGGTTTATTTGAAAATTGTTGAAAAATTAACTTTGTTTGCTAAGAAAAACCTAATATTTTAAAAGTAGTAAAAATGAACTTCAATGTTTAATTAGGCTTTTATTCTTTCGTCTAAAAATTATCAAAAATGTTATTTATTTATCACAGGATGTGACAGGTATTTTGAAATGTCAGACACGAATATTCACATACGGCGGGTCTCAAAAGTTTGGACTTGAAGGAGAGTAAAGGAAAAGACATGAAGAGAGACAGTAAAAGGGGGGAGGGGGAAGATGTGAACAAAAAGTGGGGAAGGGGGAGGGGAGTAAGTTGACTTTGCATTATTTAAACGGCGTCGCAGCACGTGTTTCTTTTGAAGTCTCTCGCCCCCTTTAATATTCAGAGTGACGTCACCACGCTATCTTTCTCTCGCGCATTCTTTCTTCTTGCTCCTGCCTTTTTTTCCAACTATATGCACGTATACCATATACCCTCACCCTTTTCTTTATCTGGCTCTTGCACTGACATAGGCACCAAGATTCCTCAAATTCTCTCGAAAAAGTACATTTTTAGATCGAGTTTTATTTGAAAATGGTACTGATGTCTGTAAATGACACTTATTGACTAATTATTGAACCCATCAGAATGAGAGGATAGTAGGAACCATGATTCTTAACAATTTCTCAAAAAACTATATTTGTGACGAAAATTTATGTTGCATATTAACATTAACGAGAAACATCCGAGAAAGTGCTACAAGTATTAGAATAAACGTTTAACATATTCGTTTATTGTGGATATCGTATAAACGTAGGCATTTGCGTCATAGTCAGAACAGTCTTCTTTTATTATATTTAACATCCGAGAAGCTCGAACGAACGCTTGAATAGACCATTCACTGAAAATTTGTAAGGGACCGTTAACTTATTCTGTAGATATAATAATTGATGCTGAAACCTCTTGGGACTTATATAGTCTACACCTTTATTTTTTTGGAAACATTTCGTGTTGTACCAACAAAATTAGTAGGAGCTGCTGAAGAGACAATTGGAATTAGTCATCATTGATGAAAATTTGCGTTGGTGTTCTGACAAACGCTTTTTAGAACATTCTTTAAAGAACAAGAAACCTTTCTCATAGTTGCGAATTGGTCTTCTAACAATCACCTTTTCGGAAAATCCTTTGAAGAAAAATAAATCTTGCTCATAATTACGATTTGGTCTTCTAACAAACACTTTTTCAGAACATCCTTTAAAGGAAAAGGAAATCTCTCATAATTACGATTTGGTCTTCTAATAAACACTTTTTAGCATCATCTTGAAAAGACAGACAAATCTTTTTCATAATTAAGATTTGGTCTTCTAACAATCACCTTTTCGGAAAATCCTTTAAAGAAAAATAAATCTTCCTCATAATTACGATTTGGTCTTCTAACAAACACTTTTTCAGAACATCCTTTAAAGGAAAAGTAAATCTCTTACAATTACGATTTTTTCTTCTAACAATCAGTTTTTCAGAACATTCTTTAAAGAACAAGAAACCCTTCTCATAATTGCGAATTGGTCTTCTAACAATCACCATTTCGGGAAATCCTTTGAAGAAAACTAAATCTTTCTCATAATTACGATTTAGTCTTCTAACAAACACTTTTTCAGAACATCCTTCAAAGAAAAATAAATTTTCCTCATAATTGCGAATTGATCTTCTAATAATCACCTTTTCGGAAAATCCTCTATAGAAAAATAAATCTTCCTTATAATATTAAGTATTGCTGAAAATCAGTTCTTTGTTCCTTCCACTGATATATTAAACCTCAAATCGCAACACTAACCTTTCTGTTGTTTTTACTGTTTCAGGTGAGTACCTTGATATTCAGATCTCAGCTTGAAATACATTGTGCATCGCTTATTTCGATCGTAAGTAAATATCAATAATCACCATCATAATGTTCCTGATTTCGGTATAATTTTTGTTGCATATCAAAATGAGTAGAGTTACCAAAAGTTCAATTTTATCCAGAGAACAAAATCATTGTCCAGAAGAAGAAAAAGATTATGATTTTGATGATAATGATGAAGAAAAACGTGAAAAGGAAACAAACAGAAAATTTCTTTAACTACATTCCTTTAGCTACTATTCTTTTAACTTTGAATACATAAGGTGCAGCTGGTTTATCAACCCATCTTTGTTTTTCATATCAAATCAATTGTAAAGATGGAAAAGAAAACACAGATGTTGCACTATCAAGAGTTTTCCCAAGTCCAAACAGATTCAACGGAACAAGTAAAGAACGTTAACAAAAATTCAATTTTCAGTAGAGATCAAAATCATAAAACCACTCTTTCAAGATATGATAGTGAACAAATGAGTTGCCCCGAAGAAGATGATGATGAAGAAGAGAAACATGAAAAAAGAACAGAGAAACAGAAAATTTCTTTAACTACCTTCCTCTAACTATTCCTCTAACTTTAATTGCATAAGGTGCAGTTGGGTTATCATCCCATCTTTTTTCATCATTCTCTTCTCATACAAGGACATCCATGCTATATTTAAGGAACCTTAAATCCATCAGAATTGAATTATGAAACAGATGAGAAAGAACTTTTGGGTTTTGTTTGGTCAATTCGATGGTTGCAGTACTTCTTGGGGAGATTTGAAAGTAAAAAATGAATATGAAATCGATTATAAGGAGGAAAAAGAAAACAAGCGATGCACTATCAAGGGTTTTCCCAACAGAAACAGATTTTTCCTTTTTAATGATTAAACGTCGCATTTGGTTGAGGATTAATCTGTTTTGGTTTTTCGTTTGCCATTCATCTTTATTGGTAGAAAATTGAACTAGTTGAATGAGCTTTTTCAGTACAGTGCATTTTTGATTACTTCATAATCAGGGCTCGGAACGGGTTACTTTTTAGTAACTTATAGTTACTTTTTTTATGAAAAGGTTACTTTTGGTTACATTTTTTACCCGAAATAACGAAATGAATTAATTCTTTAAAGGTCTTTTTTAAAAAATTGTGAAAAAAGTAAAAATTCAAATTTTTTCAGTAAATATGGCACTGCAGAGCCCGGAAAATTAGGGGAAAACAATAAAATAATAAGTAGTTCAACCAATTTGTTAAAAATTTAACTACTTTCTTAAACATGCATTTTTTTGTTGAAGATTCATCATTTTCATTAAAAATTTATCTCCAGTTGAAAGTGTAACTACTTTGTTGAAAATCAATTTTTCAAACTAATAATATAACTATTCTAGTAGAAAATTTAACTATTTTCCTGAAAATCTGTTTTTTGTTGTTGTTAAGAGTTAGATTTTTAACAGAAAATTTTATTTTTGGTTGAAAATGTATCTTTTTTTGGATGAAAAGTGAACTATTTGGTTAAAAATTGATATTTTTTATTTAGAAATCTAACTAGTTGATTGAAAGTTTATGTACTTGGTGGAAAATTCATTTTTTTTTTTGTAGAAAATTAATCTTTATGGCTGAATATTCAGCTTTGTAGCATAAAATTCAACTGTTCCAATTGAAAATTGATAATTTTAGTTGAAAATTCATCAGTTTGGTTGAAAATCAATTTCTTTGACTGAAAATTTAACTGTTCCATTTTTAGTTGAAAATTTTTTGTTTCTAATTTAAAATTCAACAATTTAGATGAAAAGTTGTCTTTTTTAATTGACAGTTTAACTATTTCTTTGAAAATCCCTCGGAAAATCCACATAATATGTTAAAAATCCATTTTTTTTGTGTAGAAAATTACCTTTTTCTTTGAAAGATAATCTTCTTGTTTAAAAATTATTCTTTTGGGTTAAAAATTCAAGTATTCCAGTTAAATATTTATTATTTCAGTTGAAAATTCATCTTTTGGGTTGAAAATAAAAGTAGTTGTTTGAAAGCTAAACTCTTTTGTAACATTTTTTTTTGGTTGAAGATTAGTCGTTTTCATTAAAAAAATAATTTCTTTGGTTTTTGACGAAACATTTAATGCTTCAATTTCTGGTTGAAAAATGATATTTTTTAGTTGAAAATTCGTCTTTTTTGGTAGAAAATAGTCTTATTGGTTGAAAATTCAACTTTTTTGTCAAAAATTCAATTATTCTAGTTAAAGATTCATCATTTCACTTAAAAGTTCATCTTTTCGATTTAAAATTCCACTATTCCAGTTAAATATTTACATTTTTTTTTGAAAATTCATCGTTTTGTTTGAAAATGTAACTATTTTTTTGAAAGTTAGTTTTTTTTTGTTGAAAGTAATTTATTTTAACTGAAAATTTAATTTCGTTGAAAAATAGCGTATTTTGTTGAAAAATCGTCTTTTTTAAATGAATTCTAATGTTTTCTATATTAAATTGAAATATGTTTTTGTCATTGTATCTACTATTACATTTTCCGTGAATAATTCATCTTTTTCGTCAGAAAAATTCAACCATTTAGTTAAAAGTTGAACTACTTTCTTAAACGTACATTTTTTTGTTAAAGATTCATCATTTTGAGGGAAACTTCTTCTTTTTTGTTAAAAAATCTTTCTTTTTGGTTATTTTTTGGCTACATTATTGTTACTATTCGTTTACTTTTTTGAGAGAAGTATGGTTACTATTTTACTATTTTTTGAAGCTTGAGCAGCTCCGAGCCCTGTTCATATAAAAAAAATTTTCAACTTTAATTGTTTGAACATAGTACGAGTTTTGTGGGTGATTCAGAACCAATCTATTCAGATTATCACATGTTCCAAATAGGAAAAAGAAGCAATCCACAAATTTTCATGTATTTCTTAAATTGCTAGTATTTAATGCATTCTTCTTACAAAAATGCTTAAATAGAAAGATTTCTTTCAAGAAATTGAGGTAAAATTATTTTGACTCAATAACAATTTTTGTTTGTTTTTGGTTGAACTTAGTCGAGGTTAGACGTGAATTGCGTTCACAAAAGACGGGTTTTTCAAAAGATATCGTTTTTAATTGACCCAAGTATTATAACTGTGAAGAAGATTTTTTTATTGGGATTAGGGTCGATAATATTTTTTTGTTTCGTTTTCTGCAATTGGTTTTTAAAAAGTATATTTTTTATTAATATAAAAATTTGTTATGTGAATCTGTCCTACCTTATACATTTTGACGGATCAAAATTTATTATAATGTATATTTTCAACAACAAAAAAACACACGAAACAAATAAATATTATCAACCCTAATGCCAATGAAAAAATCTTCTTCACAGTTAAGAAGAAGACTCTCTGCTACGCAGTTTACGACTAGCCTCAACTGAGTTCAATCCAGAAAAAATCGTATAAATTCATTATATTAATGTATATTTTCAAAAAAAAAAAAAAATAATATTATCAACCCTAATCCCAATAAAAAAATCTTCTTTACAGTTAAGAAGAAGACTCTTTGCAATTACGATTTGGTCTTCTAACAATCAATTTTTCAGAACATACCTTAAAGAGCAAGAAACCTTTCTCATAATTTTGATTTGGTCTTCTAACAATCACCTTATCGTAAAATGATTTGAAGAAAAATAAATCTTTCTCATAAGTACGATTTGGTCTGCGAACAACCACATTTTCTGAACATCCTTTTAAGAAGAATTAATCTTTATAATAATGACGATTTGGTCTTCGATTAGCCAAATTTTCAGAACATTTTTTAAGGAAAAAGAAATATTTCTCGTAATTACGATTTGGTTTTCTAACAACCACTTTTTCGGAACATCCTTTAACAGAAAAAGAAATCTTTCTGATTATTACGATTTGGTCTTCTAACAAACACTTTTTTAGAATATCCTTTAAAGATGAAGTAAATCTCTCACAATTACGATTTGGTCTTCTAACAATCACTTTTTCGGAAAATCCTTTAAAGAAAAATAAATCTTTCTCATCATTACGACTTTGTTTTCTAACAACTACCTTTTCGGAACATCTTTAAAAGAAAAAGAAATTTTTCTGATTATTACGATTTGGTTTTCTAACAAACACTTTTTCAGAACATCCTTTAAGAACAAGAAACCTTTCTCATAATTGCGATTTGGCCTTCTAACAAGCTCCTTTTCGGAAAATCCTTTAAAGAGAAATAAATCTTTCTCGTAACTACGATTTGGTCTTCTGACAAACACCTTTTCGAAATATCGTTCAAAACAACATTTTATCTTTCTCATAATTACGATTTGGTCTTCTAACAATCACCTTTTCGGAAAATCCTTTAAAGAAAAATAAATCTTTCTCATCATTACGATTTTTTTTCTAACAACTACCTTTTCGGAACATCTTTAAAAGAAAAAGAAATCTTTCTGATTATTACGATTTGGTCTTCTAACAAACACTTTTTCAGAACATCCTTTAAAGATAAAGTAAATCTCTCACAATTACGATTTGGTCTTCTAACAATCACCTTTTCGGAAAATCCTTTGAAGAAAACTAAATCTCTCATAATTACGATTTGGTCTTCTAACAAACATTTTTTCAGAACATCCTTTAAATAAAAAGTAAATCTCTCACAATTACGATTTGGTCTTCTAACAATCACCTTTTCGGAAAATCCTTTAAAAGAAAAAGAAATCATTCTCATTATTACGATTTGGTTTTCTAAGGAGAAGACTCTTTGCTAACGCAGTTTACGACTAGCCTCAACTAAATTCAATCCAGAAGAAAAAATGGTATTACGCGCTTTTGAGAAAAATTTTCAAACAAAAGATTCAGTTTCGATCGTCTTCCAATTCCTCTTCGAACTATGCACCATTTTAGGCCCTTTTATTGGTTGATCTTATCTTCTGTGGAGAGGACGTCTGATCTCTTTTTGATTAGGTTCGGATGAATACGTCTGATGTGCCCTTGACAAAGGTGCCGTCGACGCGACATTTATTTTAGAGGGTGGCGGTTCTTTCATCTCTCTCGTTCGTCTCTTGTCACTTGTTTCTCTCTCGCTCTCTCAAGAGTAGAGGAGCCCTAGAGAAGCGCCTGCCTGCCTCTCCTCTATATAAAGAAAAAAAAAGTAGTAGTTAGAAAAAAATGAAGAAAAAGTAAGTACTCATTTGCTTTAGCGTAGTTACAAACGCCCAGCCCTGGCGCTGGTACACAATACGATCTTGCACAGTACAAACTGCAGCATGCACTCTCACGTGATGCACAACACAACCTCATTAATAATCACACACCTATTCCAGAGAGTCGGTAAATACTTTAAGCGCACTGCCTTTGCGCCTCATCGACGACGGACATTTTAGCAGGAAAATTCTTCACTTAAATGGGGTTTTTTTTTTTTAAATAGGCCGTTTATCGTACCAGTATTTATTGTATTTACCTTTTTCTTTTATAGTCTGAGCCCTCGCTCAACTGCGCTTCAACCAATGATGATCATTGCTGCCAAGTCACTTTTAGTGAAATCAGTATAGTCACGTAAAACAATGTATATTTAAAAAAGACGAGTTTTTATTAACATAAACTAAAAAGAAACAGTGTAATTCAGTCAGAAAATGCAATAATAATATAATAATAATAATAGGAATTAGGGTGATTTTATTTTCAAGAAAATAGTTGAATTTTCAACAAATTAATTGAATTTTCAATGCGAAAGTACGAATTTTTCAGAAGAGAGTTGAATTTTCAACAAAAAAGTTCATTCTGAACCAAGAAAGACGAATTTTCAATCCAAGAGGACGAATTTTTAATAAAAAAGTTGAATTTTGGACCCAAAAAGATAACTTGAACAAAGTAGTTCAATTTTCAACAAAACAGTTGAGTTTCCACACAAATAATTAAATTTTTAATATACAAAGACGAATTAAAAAAAATTAAACTTCAACCGAAAACAAGTTAGATTTTGAACCAGATTTGTGAAATTTTCATTCCATTAATTTTGTAGAAGGCAGTTTAATCTTCAACAAAAAAATTTATTTTCAAAAAAGAAAGATGATTTTTTTTAAATGTCTTTTTTTAAGAAAAAGGTGAGATTTCTATCTAAGAAGACGATTGTTCAACAAAATACATGAATTTTCATTGAAATAGTTCAATCTTCCAATAGAAATGATCATTTTTGCAACCAAAAATAATATAATTAAATTTTAATTGTTAAATTCTTAACCAAAAAGATGAATTTTCCACGAGCAATAATTTTTTCATCCAAAAAAAAGGGAAATGTTTAACCTAATACATGAATTTTTAACCAAACAGTTGACCTTGCAAGCTAAAATGACGAATTTTCTACAAAACAATGAAATTTTCAAAATTTCAAATATGTATTTTAACAAGAAAAATTGATTTTCTACCAAATGGTTAAATTTTCAAGTCAATAGTTGAATTTTCAAGCGACTGAATGAATTTTAAGACATGACTTTCTACTAAAAAAAAAAAACTTTTTTATGAATCAATGGAATTTTCAACCTAAAAATATGAATTTTCAAAAAAATATGGAAATTTTCAACAAAATAGCTTAATTTTCTACATAATTGTTAAATTTTCACAAAAAAAGATGAAACTAAACAAAATTGTTAACAAAATAGTTGAGTTTCCAAACAAACCATTAAATTTTTAATATACAAAGACGAATTTTCAAAAGAAACTTCAACCGAGATCTGTGAAATTTTCAAACCATTAATTTTGTAGAAGATTTAAATTTGATTAAATTTATTCATAATTTTAAATTTGAATTTTTAATCAAAAATTAATGTCTTCAACAGAAAAGTTTATTCTCAAAAAAGCTAGATTAATTTTTTTTTAATGTTTTTTTTTATGAAAAAGGTGAATTTTCTATCTAAGAAGACGATTGTTCAACAAACTACATGAATTGTCATGCAAATAGTTCAATCTTCCAATAGAAATGATCATTTTTACAACCAAAAATAATATAATTAAAGTTTCATTTCAAAAAATTAGTTTTCCACAACAAAAATCTTCATAGAAATTCTTACATTTTTAACCAAATAGATGAATTTTCCACTAGCAATAATATTTGTCTACCAAAAAACGGAAATTTTCAACCTAAAAATATGAATTTTCAAAAAAATATGGAAATTTTCAACAGAATTATATGAAACTAAACAAAATTGTTAACAAAATAGTTGGGTTTCCAAACAAACAATTACATTTTTAATATACAAAGACGAATTTTAAAAAAAAAATTAAACTTCAACCGAAAACAAGTTACATTTCCAACCAGATCTGTGAACTTTTCAATCTATTAATTTTGTAGAAGACAGTTTAATCTTATACAAAAAATTTTATTTTTAAAAAAGGAAGATGAATTTTTGTAAATGTCTTTTTTACGAAGAAGGTAAATTTTCTATTTAAGAAATACTTGAATTTCCAAACGACTAAATGAATTTAACATTTGAAATTTAACGATTAATTAATTAAATTTAATTTTGTACTTTCATATTTTTTATCTTTTTATTTTTTACATTCAAATAAAAGTTTTTCGGAAGGAAGACTGGTGGCGAATCAAATTTGGTCAAATTTTGTATTTTAATTTTGTTGTAAATTCTCTTTGTTGTTATTTTATTTTCTTTAAATTCAAATTTGACCTAATTTTGTGTTGTCATCAGAAATACGTAAGTATACAATGTTTCAAGCAGATTGGACATGTGGAAGTGTGTCAAAATTGAAATTCAAGATCTGACTCTTAACATACATACATACATATAAACATAATGACATAGCAAGTGAAATAAAAGCTTTTAATGAACAGATATCGCTTCAGTCTCTTCTTTCCATTAAATTAAGACAGAAAACCCAAGGATTCCTCCATTTTATTCATTTTTTTTTAAATTCTTTGAAATTCTCTTATAATCCAGTGAGTTCAATAGATTACTTGAAATGTTCAATTTTTCAAATTGAAAATTAATTCAAAGATCTTGATTAGGCCTACATATTAATTCGGTTCTCTTACTTTGATGTCTTGTAAGTCTTGAAAAAACTTGCATTATAAGTGGTCTTTCTCATCCTGGTGCCCCTTTTCCAGCTCTCCAGACCCTGATGCAAAATCACAAGTGATTTTGTACCTCTCTTGGTGCCCCTTTTCCAGCTCTTGAAATCCCCTCTTGAAGGTTTTCTCATCCTGGTGCCCTTTTTCCAGCCCTTGAAGTCCTCTCTTGAAGTTTTTCTCATCCTGGTGCCCCTTTTCCAGCTCTGCAAACCCTGATGCAGAATCATAAGCGATTTCGTACTTCTCATGGTGCCCCTTTTCCAGCTCTTGAAATCCCCTTTTGAGGGTTTTCTCATCCTGGTGCACCTTTTTCAGCTCCTCAAGCCCCCAGGCATAACCATACATTTTTTCCTCGTTCTGGTGCTCCTTTTCCAGCTCCCCAAACCCTCGTTCGTAATCACAAGTGATCCCGCACTCCTCATGGTGCCCCTTCTCCAGCTCTCGAAGCCCCCTCTTGAAGTTTTTCTCATCCTAGTGCCCCTTTTCCAGCTCTTGAAGCCCCCTCTTGATGTTTTTCTTATCCTAGTGCCCCTTTTCCAGCTCTCCAGACTCTCAAATATAATCATACGTGGTCTCCTCATCCTAATAGTTTTCTCCTTTCGTGGGCGGAAAATCAAAATGATTCTTATCCAGTTGTCCTTCTGATGAAAGAAGAAATGATTTTTAAATATTCCTAATATTCGATAAATAGTGTCCTAGATTACTCGAAATCGCTAAAAAGAGAATTGGGAAAAATTGGTCCTCATCCAGTTGTGATTCTCACGTCTTGAATTATTCCTGTGAGAAAGGAAGGTTTTAGTTTTATTTTAGCTTGTCGAAATATGTCTGTTTTGCTAATAAATGTTGCAGTACGCAATTCTTAATTTTTACATTCATTGAAACAGCAAAAATAAACATCAAGGTTACGAGTAATTGAAATGTGCAAGCCGGCAATTTATGTTCAAATTGCATGAAATTTAGCATTGATGTCGGCATTTGTGTCGTGCTTTGTTTTTTTGATGATCATTCAATTGGAATTTTCAAGAGTAGGAATAACAATTTCCAAAAAAATACTTTAGGATTTTTCTATTTTTCTGTATTAAAAATTTTTTTTTTATATATAATTTGAGTCCATATTTGACGCAACCATGGTAGGAAATTATATAGTAATTTTTATTATAAAATGTGTTTGGTAGAAAAGCATTCAAAACCAAGCTGTTGTTTTTTTCGAAAAAAAAATTTTTTGAATTGAATTTTTGATTGTGTGAAATAGGCAATTGCGCAATTTATCTTCAAAAATAAAAAATTTCGGGTTGAAAATGGAATTTTTTTATAGAAAATTTGTCCACTTGGTTTAAAATTTTAAGAATTTAACGAAAATATTTTTTTTAATGACTGAAAAATCTTTTTTTGGTTGAAAATTCTGCCTTCAATGAAAATTCGTCTTTTTTGCTTGAAAATTCTGTCTTAAATTATAATTCAACTCTTTAGTTGAAAATTCGTCCTTTTGGCTTGAAAATTCTAGAATTTGATTGGAAATTTTTTCCTGGCTGCAAATTCAACTATTTTGGTATACTGTTGAACTATTTGGTTGAAAACGAATTTTTTTTATGAAAAATTAATATTTTGGGTTGAAAATTCAGCTGTTTTGCTGAAAGTTACCTTTTTAAATATTTCTTATATGAATAAGTTGAAATTTTTAGGATTGATAATGATTGAACTGTTTTGTGGAAAATTAACTTTTTTTGAATAAGTTGAATAATTAAAAACAAAATATTTTCGAGTTGAAAATGTAACTGTTCTGTAGAAATTTCGTATTTTTGCTTGAAAGTTCAACAATTTGATTCAATTTTTCTTTATGGACTGATAATTGAATCATTTGGTTGAAATCTCTTTTCTTTCTTGAATGAAAATTCTATTCTTTTTGTTGCAAAATCGTCTTTTTTACTCGAAGATTCCACTGTTTCCTTAAAAATAAACTTTGTAACCATTTTTCGTTCAAATAATGTGAATAATTTGAAGTTTAAATTGAAGAGAGTCTAATGATGTAGGAAATTTCATTGCGCAACTTTTTCATCTTGGAAAAAAAGTTGTAGCTTTTTAAGTAAATCCGAAAAACCAGTTTTTTTTAGAAAAGTAAATTTTTTTGTACTTTTTGACTTCAACTCGCCATAATTTAGCCAATTCTTAGAATTTTTCGATCAAATTTCCGAAAAACCTTGTATTTGATGTTCCTAGACTGTTAGAGGAAATTAAGTATAAAAATTTTTGTTGTAACAAAAGTTATGTTTTCAAAGTAAACGGGAAAAACCAGTTTTTCAGAAAATAATTTTTGTCTCTTTTTTTGGCTTCAACTGGCCCTAATTCAGTAAATTCTTAGAATTTTGTGATAAAATTTACAGGAAACCTTCTCTATTATGTTCCACGACTGATAAAGAAAACTACACGTGAGAATTTTTCTTTGAACAAAAGTTATGCATCGTGAAATATCTTTCTTGGTATGAAAATTCTTTCTTGGTTGAAAATTCCACTCTTTTTGTTGAAAAATCGTCTTTTTGACTTAAATTCCACTCTTTCCTTAAAAATAAACTTTATAAACATTTTTAATTTGAATAATATGAATAATTTGAAGTTTAAAGTAACCCGAGTCTAATGATGGTCGAAATTACTGATTAGCGTAATATTTAATGTAAATATAATACCTAGTTTATAACACATATTCATGGTAAACTCCATCAATCCGAGTTTAAATAGCCTTGGGTCATTAAGCAATTGGAAATGGGATTCGAGGAAGTAGGGTGGATTACGAATTAGAATTTAGAGTGCAGTTAATCATTAACTTGGCGTATAGAAACTAAAGGTTGAAAAATAATTCAATTTCCTGCCTCGAGGCGAGGGTAAAAATAAGTTTATGAATGCCTTGAGTAAAATTTATAATCAAAGGATACGTCAATAAGTGTGACTAATAATTGATACGCTTATCGCGGTTTATTTCGGATTTCAAATATTTATAGACAATGACAATAAGATTAGATTGACCAGATGTTAAATTAAATGCATTTCAATTACTGATATATACGATTTCATTACAGTACTTTTAGTTTCACGTAATTTTAGGTATTTTCAATACTTTCTAATAGAATAATGTACAATAATAGGCACTAACAAAGAGGATAACGTAGAGCAATAATACTCTGAGAATAATAAGAGGGGCTAATTAAATTATGTCATTGCTAGTAACAGGATCATGTGATTAACTTCAAAGTTAGGTTAGGTCGTCAAATGAACCTTTTGCTGCGCATCGACTCACAACAACAAAAAAATCAACCAGTTTTCACTAATCAATGTCAAATATAATTTTACAGTAAAAAAAAGTAGGCGCCCGATTCTACAACAGCCTATAAATTCTTCTTACTGAACAGATTCCGACTTTAGTTTTACAAGTACATATTCTTATAGAAAATTAGATGACGCATTTTTTTTCTTTTGGCAAAAAAGTTGTAACTTTTGCCGTTTTCGAATTAAACGCGAAAAACAATTTTTTCTTTACTTCAACTCATCGTAATTCTGCAAATTCTTGGATGAAATTTACAGAAATTTACAATTTACATTCTTTATGATATTCGTAGACTGCTAGAAGAAGATACATATGAGCATTTTTGCTTAAACATAAGTTATGCATTGTTAAGTAAAGAATAATAAACTACAGTTAAAAAATTAGGCGCTGGATTCTATAACAGACTATACACTTTTCTCGCTGAATAAGTTTCGAATTTAGTTTTAAAACTACATGTTCTTATAGAAAATTAGATGACGCATTTTTTTTTCTTTTGGCGAAAGAGTTGTAACTTTTGCCGTTTTCGAGTTAACCGCGAAGAAAATTTTTTTTTAATTCAACTCATCGTAATTCAGTCAATTCTTGGAATTTTTAGATGAAATTTACAGTAAACCTTCTTCATGATGTTCGTAGACTGCTAAAGGAAATTTCATATAAGCATTCTTGTTCAAACATAAGTTATGCCTCGTTAAGTAAAGAATAATACAGTTAAAAAATTAGGCGTCGGATTTCATAATAGCCTATACGTTTTTCTCACTGAACAGATTTTGAGTTGAGTTTTAAAGGTACATATTCTTGTAGAAAATAAGATGACGCATCTTTTTTCTCTTGGCGAAAAAGTTGTAACTTCTGCCGTTTTCGAATTAAACGCGAAAACACATTTTGTTTGAAAATTTTTTTTCTGCTTCAACTGGTCATAATTCCGCCGATTTTCAGATTTTTTTCATCAAATTTACAGAAAATCTTCTTGATGACGTTCTTAGACTGCTGGAGGAAATTACGCATAAAAATTTTTGTTGGAACAAAAGTTATGCATCGTTAAGTAAAGAATAATAAACTACAGTTGAAAATTAGGAGCTGGATTCTATAACAGACTATTTTCTCACTGATCAAGTTTCGAATTTAGTTTTAAAAGTACACATTCTTATAGAAAATTAGATGACGCATTTTTTTCCTTTTGGCAAAAAAGTTGTAGCTTTTGCCGTTTTCGAATTAAAAGCGAAAACCCATTTAAAAAAAAATTTTTTTTACTTCAAATCGCTATAATTCAGCCAGTTCTTAGAATTTTTTGATAAAATTTACAGAAAAACTTCTCTATTATGTTCTACGACTGTTAAAGAAAACAACATATGAAAATTTTTGTTTAAACAAAAGTTATGCATCGTTAAGTAAATAATAATAAAAGATGGCTTTTTTATCTCGATTTATGGCCACAAATAGAAAGTTTTAACTTCCGCAAATTACAACAAACTCAAAGGATAATTTGAACTACTAAATATATTTTTAAAGGACACTAACAAAAAAGTTTCTGCGTCTTAAACCAAATTTCTTTAGATCAAAAAAGTTTGGGTGTAAAAATACATTGATACTTTTCCAAAAAACTTTTCCACTGAAAGTTTTTTTTGTTTTTTTGGCTGAAAATTCAAATATTTTGTAAAAAAAAATATATTTTTTAATAAAGAAATTAATTTTTATGACTGAAAATTTAATGATTACACTTTTGGTTGAAAATGAATCTTTTTTAGTTGAAAATTCATCACTTGGGTTGAAAATGATCTTTTTTTACTACAGGTTTAAGTATTTCATTTTCGTTTAAAAATTGTTATTTTTAATTAAAAGTCGTTCTTTTTTAGTTGAAAATTAATCCTTTTTTAATGAAATTGGAATTATTTTGTTGAAAATCAATATTTTTTGGTTGAAAATTATTTTCTTTTTGTTTTACACAAAATATAACTATTTCATTTTTGGTATTCAGTTTGACTAATGTTTACCAAATTTATTTTTTTGGACTGAAAATTTAACTGGTTGAGTGAAAATTCATTTTTTTTTTTGTAGAAAATTGATCTGTTTGGTAGAAATTTCTTTTTTTGTTGTTGTTAAAAATACAATTATTACTCTTTCCTGAAAATTCATTATTTTAGTCAAAAATTCATTTCTGTTATTGGAAATTCCACTATTTTATTGAAAATTAGTTTGTTTTTTTAACTGAAAATTAATTTTTTTGATTGCAAAGTTAGATATTTTGTTGCCAATTTATTTTTAATTAATTTTTTAAATCCAAAACTTAATTATCTGATTTAGAATACGTTATTTTGTCGTAAATTATTTTCTTATTATAGAAATTTCATCTTTTCAGTTGAAAATTCATTTCTATGGATGAAAATTTAACTATTTTGTTGAAAATCAGTTTTTTATTGAAAATTAATTTTTTACTTGCAAAATTAACTATTTTGTTGAATTTTGTTTTCTTTTTTCTTTTGGAAATCGATTTCTAAACTGAAAATTCAACTATGTGATTTAAAATTTTTTTTTTTTTTGATAGAAAATTAATTTTTTTATTGAAAATTTAACCATTTTTTTAAAAATTTTTTTTTTTTTTTTTTTGTTGAAAATTATTTCTTTTTTGTCAAAAGTTCATCTATTTTGTTGAAAATTCGATTTATTTAATTGAAAATTAATTCTCCCAACTGATTAAAAAAAATTAATTTATTAAACTGAAAATACATCTAATTGATTGAAAATTAGTTTTTTTGTTGTTGTTGAAAATGAATCTCTTTTGGTAGGAAATTTTTTTTTCTGCAAAAATGAAACTATTACATTTTTTTAAATTCATCTCTTTAGTTGAAAATTTAATTATTTTGTTGAAGATTAATTTTTTTATTCATAATTAATTTTTTTTAATTCAAAAGCGAACTATTTTGTTTAAATTTTTTTTTTCAATCAGGTTTCTTCAACTGAAAAGTCAGCTATTTAATTAAAAATTCGTTTTTTTTTTGTAGATAGTTATTCTCTTTTGGTAGAAATTTTATCTTTTGCTGTTACAAATTCAACTATTACATTTGTTGTTGAAAATTTAACTGTTTTGTTGAAAATAATTTTTTTTTGTTGAAAAATAATTTTTTCAATTAAAAATTTAACTTTTTCGTTGTTAAGTTTTTTTTTGTTGAAAATTAATTTTTCGAACTGAAAATTCGACTACGTGATTGACAATTAATTTTTTTTTGTAGGAAATTAATCTTTGTCAGGAGTTTTCATTTTTTTTTTAATGAAACTACTACATTTTTCGTTAAAAATTCATTTATGTGGTTGAAAATTTAACTAGTTTGTTTAAAAATTTGTTGCTTTTGTTTAAAAATTAATTTGATAAAAAGTTCAGCGAGGAATTTTTAAACATTGCACCGAAAAATGAAGAAAATTACAAAAGGTTATTTTTGGCAGCATACAAATGATTTTACCTTCTCAATTAAATGAATCCTCAGTTGACGTAATATGAAGGATTGCAAATTAATTAAAATTAATTTTAGTTGAATTTTGCAATCTTTGAAGAGTTTCATTTTTAAATTTTGAACAATAATTTATGGTATATTCTATATATTGTGACATTTATTTTTTATTAATATTATTTCTTGAGAATGAAACGTATGGGTTTTTTTTGCGATATATATATATATATATAGACATTCAGGGAACAATGATTAATTTTTTGCAGTGCAGTTTTCTTGGATTACAATAAATACAATACAACATGGAAATGATAAATCCATCAGTGTTATTTTCAAGGTTAGTCTCTTGCAATTGCCTTGAAGCACTGACGAGTAATTCATCTTTTTCAGAACATTTTTATTATGTTATACTCTGTGTACTCTTTTATTATCAATTCAAATACTTCAGTATTGAATGTGATAATACATTTTCAAATAAAGGGAAATTTATTTCGATAGGAGATTTTTTACGCTGGAAATATTTTAAACAAAAATATCTACAAACAGAAGAAAATCATGTAAAATTTTTAAAAAACATTGCCATTGAAACGAAAAAGCATTTCTTTGAATTAAAAGAAATTTGACTGGTAGCCAATGCTTTTGTCATTTTCGAATTAAACGCGAAAAATTATTTTTTTGGAAAACATTTTTTTTTAATTCAACTCGCCATAATTCAGCCAATTTTGGAAACTTACAAGAAACCTTCTATATTATATTCTGCGACTGCTAAGAAAAATAACATATGAGCATTGTTTTTTAAACTTAAGTATACATCGTTAAGTAAAGAATGATTCAGTTCAAAAATTAGGCGTCGGATTTTATAACAGCCTTCTTTTCCCTGAACGATTTATTTTTTTTTAGTTGTAAAAGTACATATTCATATAGGAAATGCGATTACGCAACTTTTTTATCCAGACAAAAAAATGTATAGGTTTTCGAAGTAAGCCCGAAAATACAGTTTTTTCAAAAACCAAAGTTTTGTCTTTTTTTACTTCAACTCGCCATAATTCAGCCAATTCTTAGAATTTTTTGATGAAATTTACAGGAAACCTTCTTTATTATGTTCTGCGACTGCTAAGAAAAATAACATATGAGCATTGTTTTTTAAACTTAAGTTATGCATCGTTAAATAAAGAATAATACAGTTAAAAAATTAGGCGTCGTATTTTATAACAGCCTATACATTTTTCTCCCTGAACAGTTTTTTTTAGTTGTTTTAACTGTAAAAGTGCATATTTATATAGAAAATTAGATTACGCAACTTTTTTGTCCTCATAACAAATTTATAGCTCTTACCATTTTCGAAGTAAGCCCGAAAATCCATTTTTTTAGAAAACTAAAGTTTTGTCTTTTTTGACTTCAACTCACCATAATTCAGCCAATTCTAAGAATTTTTTGATGAAATTTACAGGAAACCTTCTTTATTATATTCTACGAGTGTTACAAAAAACAGAATATGAGCATTTTTGTTTAAACAAAAGTTATGCATTAAAGTTATGCATCGTTAAATAAAATGTGAAATTTAATTCGTTAGGGGATTATTTGCTGTGGGTTCACTCTTGTACTCAGAAAAATATTTCTTTCAAATAAAAGAAACCGCTTCCCTTTGAGTTTTTTTTTTATTTAAACAAAAATATCTTCAAACAGAAGAAAACAATTTTAAATCAAAGAAATGTTTTCATTGGGAAAAACCATTTCTTGAAATCAAAACAAATTTGTTTGACTAAGAGCCAATGAATATTTTTCTTGAAACCAAAGAATCTTTTTTTCCGAGTGTAGGTGAGCAAATTAAAAAAAAAAAATTGCAAATGAGGTTTCCGAAGAAAGTAAATGAACAGTTGTGGTCGGCATCGATCACCAATCGAGATTTGATTTAGGGTTGTAGCGATTATAGCTATGCAATTAAAACGATAAAATATACGTCGGGCATTTATGATTGATTAGTAGAATAAGCAACTTTTAATATAGGATACGTCAGCCATACGAGCAATAATAATTCGAATAATAATAAATTATTCGAACAATTCGATACTGGCTTAGTTTGAAACATTTTTTTTAAAGATAAATGCAAATCTTCTTTACTCGAAATATAAACGTATATTACGAATAGAAGATAATTTTATTTAATTAACTTTTTTAAATTTTGGGATTGAAAATTGATCGTTTAGTATAAAAGTAATCTTTTTTGGTAAAAAAATAATTCATCTTGTTTTCTTCAAAATTAATTCTTTTGTTGACATTTTTTTTTCTAGTAATTAATTTTTTTATTTGAAAATTCAACATTTTTCTTTGATAATTCATCTTTTTTGTTGAGAATCAATTAAGATTCATCATTTTGGTTGAAAAATGAACTATTTTGTTTAAAATTAGTAGTTTTTTCGTCTTAAAATTTTAGTAATTTGTTGAATTTTTTAAAAATTATTTTTCTCAACTGAAAATTCAGCTATTCGATTGAAAATCAACTTTTTTAAAAACTTCTTTTCGGATTCAAAATTCATTTTAGTAGAAAATTATTCGATTTTAGTAGAAATTTCATCTTTTTTGTTAAAAATGCTACTGTTAAATTTTTGTTGAAAATTTATCATTGTAGTTGAAAATTTATTACTGTAGTTGAAAGTTTGTTTTTTTTTAATTTAAAATTTTAATTCCTTTGTTGAATTTTTTTTCTGAAAATGGACTTTTCGAACTGAGAAATTGACTATTTGATTAAAAATTAACTTTTTTTGAAAATTCATCTTTTCGAGTTCAAAAGTCAACTATTTTCTAAAACATTTTACATTTTAACTAGAAAACTCAACCCTGTTGTTAAAAATTCATCGTTTTTAGCAGAAAATTATTCTCTTTTAGTAAAAATTTCATTTTTTTTAACAATGCTACTGTTAAATTTTGTGTTGAAAATTCATTCTTTTAGTCGAAAATTCATTATCAGGGTTAAATATTTAACTATTTTGTTGAAGAATTAGATTTTTTTCATTTATAAATTTAAATATTTTGTAGAAAATTCGTTTTTTTTTGTAGAAATTTCATCATTCTTTGTTAAAAATATGACTATCCGATTTTTTGTTGAAAATTCATCTTTTGAGTTGGAAATTCATTTATATGAGTAAAAATTGAACTTTTTTGTGGAGAATTCATTTTGTAATTAAAAATTAAATTATAAGTTGAAAATTTAACTTTTTTGTTGTAATTTTTTTTATTTTTGTTGTTGTTCAAAATTTAACATTTTAATCGAAAATTTATCACAATGGTTGAATATTTAACCATTTTGTTGAAAGTTCATTTTTTAATTAAAAACTAAATTGAGAATTGTTGTCTTTTTTTTTAATTAATCATTTTAGTCGAAAATTTATTATTATAGTTGCATATTTAACTTTTTTCTTGATAATTCGTTTTTTTCAATTTGAAAATTAAAATATTTTGTAGAAAATTGTTTTTTTTTCAAATACAACTATTTCATTTTTTGTTGAAAATTCATCTTTTTAGTTGGAAATACATTTGTGTGAGTAAAAATTGAACTATTTTGTTGAAAATCCGTTTTTAAATAAAAAATTAAATTTTGAATTGAACAACGATTTTTTTGTTGTTTTTTTTATTGAAAATTTAAGTTTTTAAACTGAAAATTTAACTATGTGATAGAAATTCGATCACTTTTGGTGGAAATGTTTGACTGGAATCTTTACTTAAAATTTCAAGCGTTTCATATTGAATTTAATAACTTAATTTAAATTAAATTAAATTTAATTTTGATTTTATTTTAATCTTATTTAATTTTGAATTTGAGTTCTCTATTTTTCATGTAATTAATTGTAAATCCGGGTGGTGAAAATATTTATAATTTAATTGCGCGATGGTCAAGTGAAGACGTTCATGTTAAAGGAAAGAGTCGCTCGAAGCATTAGTAAAGTAAAGCGCGTCCTCATTACGCGAATTAGCGCATTTTACACTTCTTCAGTATCTATACTATTCCAAATTTCACACTATGACACAAATCATTTTCTACAAATAGTTGTCGCATGATTATGTTTTTTTACACCCAAAGCCGCATTTATATGTCAACGTTTAAATTTAACTTAATATCAGGCCTCGAACACTTTTTAAGATTTAAGAAAAAAATTGAAAAAAATTGACTGTTCCAGATTATAAAATTGCCAAATTGAAGAGAGAGTAAAGACTCTAAAATTTGGGATTTTTTTTTAATATTCTACAAGAAGCAGATTTAAATTAGAAATGTTCAAAGTTGAAAGTTTTGCAACAGACAAGGTTAAAATTTAATAATTTACGTGGAATTTAAATAAAATTTGAATTTAAATTAGACTAGTTTAAAGTAATTATAATTTTAATTTCTAGAATTAAATTTAAATCAACTGGAATTCAGTTTGAGTTGCCATAATTTATACTTTACTAGAATTCCATTTGAACTATTTAGAATTATATTTGAATTGATTTTAATTGTTAGGATTCTATTTAAATTGCTGAATTTCCATTTTGAAATGACTGGCGTTTAATTTTAGTTAATTTAAAATTGAAAAATTTGAAATTAAAAGCTTTCAAAATTGAATAATTTCGCATAAAAAAGTTTTGAACGTCTTAGAATTAAAAACGCGCTTAATTTAATAATTTTAAAATAAAAGCTTTCCTAATTAAATAATTTTTAATTGAGAGTTATTAACATTTAAAAAAAAACTAGAATATAAGTACAAATTATGCCGAACTTAAAAAACTTTAGAAGACTAAAATTTATAAATTAACTCTAGTTTAAAATTTAAATTATAAAATTGCTCATTCGTAAATAATACAAGTTGATAAATTCATATTTAAAAAAATATTGAACGTGTATCAATTTGAATTATAATTAAAACATAGACGTCCGTAAAAATGGAAGTTAACTAAATTAATTTTGGTTGGAGGAAATGTATTAATTTGATTGTTATTAGTAAAATGAATAAAAATGATATAATGTGATGACCGAATATTAAAATAAGACATTTGTAAATTAGGTTTAAAAGTTGTATAATAAAATTTGTTATTCTCAAAGAAATAAGTTTTTCTAAATTTCATGTGACGCTGCATAAGTTATGTTTATTGATCGATAGCGTTGCATAAGTCACAATGTGCTGATTCATAATAAATAATTCAGTATAATCGCGTGCTTTATCCTGTGCTTAAAAAATCCTTATTTTGAATCAAAATATTTAATTTCAGTTCTGCTATGAAAGATATCTTAAACCGCTTTTTTACTGTAAAATTAAAACTAAACAAAAAGTAATAGTGCACTTTTTACTTGCAAACTAAGTAATATTTGAGTGCCATAACTAAATGAATGAATAATAATGTAAAGTTTCCATATTCACAAATAATATAATTTTATTATTGAGACTATAAGCGGACAATTTTTGTGAGTTGGAAACGGTGAATTTTTTTTTGCTCTAGGAACAGTTTCTCAGCGTTGGATAGGGCGTCTATAATTCTTGAGTGTTTCGGGACAATTTTTGAGTGTTGGAAACGGCGGAGGGGGATCTTGGGGACAATTTTTAAAAGTTGGAAACGGCGAATTTTTGTTTACCGAGGGACAATTTTTGAGACATGGACAAGGCATCTATGTTTCTTTGCTGTTTAAGGATAATTTTTGAGAGTTGGAAAAGTCGGTGGATCTTGGGGACAATTTTAGAGAGTTGGAAACGGCGGAGGGGGATCTTGGTGACAATTTTTCAGGGTTGGAAACGTCGAATTTTTTTGCGTAGGGACAATTTTTAAGAAATGGACAGGACATCTATGATTCTTGAGTGTTTAGGGATAATTTTTGAGAGTTGGAAAAGACGGGGGATCTTGGGGACAAGGTTAGAAAGTTGGAAACGGCGAATTTTTTGTTATCGAGGGACAATTTTTGTGATTGGACAGGGCATTTATGATTTTTGAGTGTTTAGGGATAATTTTTTGGAGTTGGAAAAGACGGGGGATCTTGGGGACCATTTTTGAGAGTTGGAAACGGCAGCGGGGATCTTGGGGATAATTTTTAAAAGTTGGAAACGGTGAATCGTCTATGATTCTGAAGTGTTTGGGGATAGTTTTTGAGAGTTGGAAAAGGCGAGGGATCTTGGGGACAATTTTTGAGAGTTGGAAACGGCAGCGCGGATCTTGGGGATAATTTTTAAAAGTTGGAAACGGCGAATTTTTGGTTACCGAGGGACAATTTTTGAAACATGGACGGGAGATCTACCATTCTTGAGTGCTTAGGGATAATTTTTGAGAGTTGGAAAAGACGGGGGATCTTGGGGACAATTTTTGAGAGTTGGAAACGGCGGCGGGGATTTTGGAGACAATTTTTAAAAGTTGGAAACGGCGAATTTTTGGTCACCAATGGACAATTTTTGAAACATGGACGGGAGATCTATGATTCTAGAGTGTTTAGGGATAATTTTTGAGAGTTGGAAAAGACGGAGGATCTTGGGGACAATTTTTGAGAGTTGGAAACGGCGAATTTTTGTTTGCCTGCCTGAAAAATTGAATTAAGAAAAAAAAGTGTGCACTTTTAACATTAGTTGTAAACGCAGTAATATTTGAGTACATAGTCACATAACTAAATGAATGAATAATTAAATAAAATTTCCATATTCATAAATAATAAAATTTTATTATTAAATAACGAAGGAGTGACGCGTTTTCAGCCAAGAATATAATATTGTAAATGATATGAGTTTTTGCAGAAGCCTAGTTTTTAATGCCTACTGTAATAAATAAATGATATTCAAGTGTGGCATGATAATAATTACAATGCATAATACATTGCTGTCGCGACGCAAGAAGTAATAAATTAATACTGAATAAATAATGCAGGGTGCTGATAATTATATGCTAAATAATAGAGAATTGCGTTAACTTGCGATCGGAGGATGAAGGCGATTTTTATTTCTAATCACGAATAATGATTTTGTCAGCGGAAAATTATTATTACTCATTATATAAAAAAAATATATGTATACATACATATATAGCAAAATTTAATAATAAAATTCTCGAGTTCCAAGAACGTATGAATTTTATTAAACTTGTAATTCTTACGATGACAATGATGAAAGCCAAACAATATACATTTTGAAAAAATCGAACAAGTGTTATACAAAATACATGTGTCTTTGTGTATAAGAATTACGTCATGTCATGTAATGTGATTCCGTAGTTTCAAGGACATTAATTTTAAATACGCTGCATATATTTATAATTTATGTTTGCTTTTTAATTCTACACACTCGCAAAAATAAAACAGATCGAGGAAATTTTGATTTTCATGTTTTTCTGAATTGGAAACGGCCAATTTTTTCTTTTTAAACATTTTTATGGATTTTTTTGAAAAAATTCAAGATGGCGGACACGTAAATATTTCAATAATGTGGCTAGAGAAATTACTCGATGATCTCAGAAGATGAAAATTTTGAACTTTTTTACTTTTTAACGAAATCGTCCTAATCTTCGCCTGAAAGTCAAGTTTATCTTAAAGCATTTTTTGAGAGAGATTTTAGTAATTTACGGAAGTTATAACTTTCCACCTGCGGCCGTAAATCGAGATAAAAAAAGCCGTCTTTTATTAATATTTACTTAACGATGCACGAGTTAAAAGTTTTCCTCTTATGTAACTTGATGCGCACTTATTATTTTAGTAAAATTCCATTTCATTCATTTTTCATTCAAGACCATAACTAGTATGCCTCTTCTTCACTTTACAAATGAACATGTTAGTTTTATTAATATGTTTAATTAAAGTTTGGTTAATTTTAAACTTTCCTGAGTGGAAGAATAAAAATCGTGTGTTTTCAGTGATAATTTTACAAAATTGTATTTTTCTTCACCAGCGGCAGCAAATCAGGGGACAGGTATTTTACTTTTTTTAAATTAGCTCAGGTTTCAGTCATTAAAATTTGTAAAGTACGACCAAATTCTTCAATGGTTTTTTTTTCAAATTGTATTCTGAATAAGAACTTTTTTTTTTTAATTCATGTGGAATATTTTTAGGAATCACTGAAACTAGGCCGGCGGTTATATTGCAAAGTTGCCATGTTGCATATTTAATGTCATTGTATTATCTTTCCGGTCATTGTTGTTAAAAAAAAAATGCAGTACCGTCAAATGGGGTAATTTCGGTCACCTGGGGACAATTTTTGAGAGTTGGAAACGTTGAATTTTTGATTGCAAAATTGAGAGGCAGCATTTTTTTGTCAAGAACATTGAGGTGTTAAAAAAAGAAAATTACATCAAGTTGTCCTGGCAACGACTGAAGTAAGACTTGAAAAAAAGATGCAGAAAAAGTGAGCCTAGCTTTTTCCTTATACTTTTGAGTCCCTTTACCGTACTCGAAAAAAAACCGGTATTATCAGCAACATAACATTTATTAATCGAGGACTGGAATGAAAACATGACTTGCTAGACTTGTCTCTCACTCTTTTTCTATATTATTCTTCTCTCTTGTCTCTCTCTCTCTCTCTCTCTCTCTCTGCCTTCTTCCCTCTCACTCGTCACTCTTGCTCACCGAAAGAAAAGCAAAAATAATTTATATATATATATATATATATATATATATATATATATATATATATATGCATATATATGCTGCACCGGGAGGGATATATATCAAGAGAAACGTACGCGCGGGCACAAAGAACGAAAGAGAAAGAAAGGGAGAGAGTGGTAGTGTGTGGGAGAGAGATAGAGAGAGAAAGAAAGAAAGAAAGTGAGTTTGGTGGTGCGGTGGAAGAGAGGCAGAACGTACGTACATTAAAATATTATTCTCAGATGAAATACCGGGTGGGGCCCGCCGGCATAGCGAAGTATATTTTTAGAACTTATATAAATACACGAATCATAATGAATACACACGCTGTATGTGCTTGCTTGCTTGCTTGCTCGCTGCAGACCTTCCATAACTCGACGTGTGTGTAGTTTCCGTCCGTTCAACGTTCTACGTTCACTATGCCTACTTTTATATTATATTATATATAGTATATATATATATATATATTCATACATACACATGTTCTTTTAAGATTTCTCTAACTCTTCAAGTTCAGCCTCAACTCATAATAGATTCATTATTTTAGCTTTACTGCTTAACATAACATTATGTTTTAAAACTAGTCAGGTTTCTTCTCTTTATAGGCGCATCCAATTCTTAACTCTTAATTTTAAATCCATCTCTTCTCTCTATACTACAGGTTAAAAATCTCTTTCACTCGATTTCAGTTCGAACAGAGATTTTCAAGAACTCTTTTTACCGCGGTTTTTTATGAACATTTTCATAGGGACAGTTTTTCAGCTATGAACAGGGCGTCTATGCTTTTTGAATGTTTATAGGCAATTTTTGAGAGTTGGAAACGGCAAATTTTTGGTTTTCGGTATTTCGGTTTCCTAGAGACAATTTTTGAAACTTGGACAGGGCATCTATGATTCTTGAGTGTTTAGGGGCAGTTTTTGAAAGTTGGAAACGGCAAATTTTTGGGTGTCGAGGAAGTTGGAGACGGTGGCAAGGTTTGAGTGTTTAAGGACAATTTGTGAAAGTTGTAAACGGTGAGTTTTCAGTTTTTCTAGAGACAATTTTTGAGAGTTGAAAGGGTTTCTATGATTTTTGACTGTTTAGGGACAGTTTTTTAGAGTTGGAAAAGCCGGGGATGTTGGGTACAATTTTTCAGTGTTGGAAACGGCGGAGGGGGATCTTGGGGATAATTTTTTAGGGTTGGTAAAGACGGGGGATCTTAGGGACAATTTTAGAGAGTTGGAAACGGCGGGTGGATCTTGGGGACAATTTTTAAAAGTTGGAAACGGCAAATTTTTGGGTGTCTAGGAAGTTGGAGACGGTGGCAAGGTTTCTTGAGTGTTTATGGACAATTTTCGGGAGTTGGAAACGGCGAGTTTTCAGTTTTTCTAGGGACAATAATTTTTGAGAGTTGGGCAGGTCGCTTATGGTTCTTGGGTGCCTAGGGACAACAACAATAATAATAGTTTTAATATTTAATAATTTAAAAGTCGCTTTTTACTTGATTGGCATAATTTCGTTTGATTAATTTTTCAGTGTTAAATCAAAATAGGTACTATATACGTTGTTATCAGGGAAAAGGCCAATTTGGGGAATCGTATAGTTTCCGAGACATTCGCGTTTTTATGAACAAGGGTAAAAATATCGATTTTGAGTTTATGATGGGAAATCATACTTCAATCTACCCTCTATCTGGTGAGATTATCCTTATATGGGTGCTTGGGGATAATGTTTGAGAGTTGGAAACGGAGAGTCCTTGGTTACCTAGAAACAGTTTCTGAGAGTTGGACAGGGCATTTGTGGTTCTTGGGTATCTAGGAACGACTTTTGTGAGTTGGAAAAGGCGGCGGGGGTTCTTGTTCATCTAGGGACGATTTCTGTGAGTTGGAAAAGGTGCTGGAGAGTTCTTGGTATTTAGGGACAACTTTTGTGAGTTGGAAAAGTTGGTGGGGGGTTCTTGGGTATCTAGGGACAACTTTTGTGAGTTTGGAGAGGCGGTGGGGGGTTCTTGGGTACCTAGGGACGACTTCTGAGAGTTGGAAAAGGTTGTGGGGGGTTATAGGGTATCTAGGGTATCTAGGGACACCTTTTGTGAGTTGGAAAAGTTGGTGGGGGGTTCTTGGATGTCTAGGGATAACTTTTATGAGTTGGAAAAGGCGGTGGGAGGTTCTTAGGTATCTAGGGACGACTTTTGAGAGTTGGAAAAAGTGTTGAGGGGTTCTTGGTTGTCCAGGAAGTATTTTTAAGAGTTGGAAAGGGCGTTGGTGGTTCAGAAATGCCTAGGGACAATTGTTTTCAAGTTATAGGCAGCGGCATGGGTTCTTTAATTATCTAGAGACAAGAAAAACGAGGATTGTATTCTGTCATACATAAAGCAATGTTTTTTTTTGCGATTTTCGAAAAGGATTTCGATATATTTTGTTACTAAGTCGCAGCAACGAAAAGAAAAAAAGTATACGAGTTTAAGAGACGAAAGAGAGATGTTTTTCTGGTAGCTGGGTAAGAATTTTTCGATTTAATACTTTGCACATTCCATTAGAGCGTTGCCCACTAAAAACTTTAATCGTAAAATTATGTCGCATTTAATTGCTCGAACTTGATTTACTGGTGTTTAACGACCCGATTTCTAAATTGTCGTTGTGTGGTTGCCACAGGGGGGATATTAATTTGACGTTGCGTAAATCATTAATATTTAACATCGCAGGGTGGTACATGCGGTACCAAGGATTTATCAAGGAAACTAAAATAATCCGAAAAAAAAGCATAAGACATGCAGGCACATTACCGAAATTCGAAAAAATGGCTCTTGCGCTCATTTTAAATTCATATATGTCATGAATTATTAAACCCTCTTTTATAACTAGCTGCTCTAACTCTTCCGCTTCCATTTCTTTTATCAAGCAATCATAGTTGTCAAGTTGAAAGGAGAAATTAATATAAACCTGAAAGTATCGAACTCCAAATAAATTGTAGGACAGGAATTACAATTGTACATGGTGAAAAATTAAATTGAATAATTGCATCTTTAATGAATGATTTTGTGATTGCAAATTTGTGAGAATATTTTCCAGTAAAGGGTTTGACTGAAGAATCAGTCAAAAAACATTTATTAAGTCTGTAAAAAAAAACAAATAATGTAGAAAGTATTTATAAAACATGGTTATTGCTTGTTATATAGAATTAAAGTTGCGGGCCTCCCTTTATGAGACAACCCTTCTCTTTCTTTTGCTTAAAAGTTTAAATAATCATTCTTTATTATTCATTTTGTTATATAAATATTTTCTACATTATTTGTGTGTGTTTTACAGACTTAATCCATGTTTTTTGACTAATGAGGTTCCAAAACAGTGACCGAAACGTTTGAAAAGAATTATCGCATCTTTTATTTCGATCCTTATTTTCATGACTTTCTTCGCTATTTATTATTATTATCATTATTATAACATTAAACCATTTCCCTTTCGGGGTTCCGAAAACAGTGACCGAAACGTTTGAAGAGAATTATCGCATCTTTTATTCCGATCTTCATTTCCATGACTTGCTTCGCTATTTATTATTATTGTTATTATTATTATTATTATCATACCATTAAGCCATTTCCCTTTCGGGGTTCCGAAACAATGACCGAAACATTTCAAAAGAATTATCGCATCTTTCATTTCGATATTTTTAACTTCCGAATAATTCAAGACACAAAAGTAACGGAATTTTACTAATGTCTCTTATTAAATTCTAAATACGTCCTCGACAATTGGTTCCTTTTACCCTAATTGTAAGTTCTAGCGAACTTGGGTTTCTGTGCATTAAGTGGACCGTGTATCAACTATAATTATTATTAATTACACCTGCCAAGGTGTGTACTATGTAACCGTCTTCTCTCTCCCTCTCGCCCTATATGTATATGTGTGTGTCGGAGTGTGTTGGATTGATATTCAGTTCAATACTCTCTCTCTCGTCTCTGCAGAAGCACACAAGAGTGTAGTAGTGTAGAGTGTACATTGTAGACACACCAAACTCGGAATAATATAGTTTGGCTGTAGTGGATGGAGTCTGGCGGCTGGCGCACGAGTTGGCCTGCCTTTTCCCTCCTTTGGCTCTGCTCGACCTCCTCACTCTCACTATAATATTGGTTACTTAATTATTAGTTTTGCGTGCTAGCTCCCGGGTTGTGGCAGAGAAAGATGGAGCGATAGTAGTCTCAATATATTCTGCGCTTAGAATACAATACTAGATGCCATAAGTTATACTTTCATCGTCGTGGGGAGCAATTTAAATGTCAGATAAAAATACCTCCTGTGACTGCCGGTATTATCAGGTAACTAAGTAGTTCTCCAAAATACCTTTGTATGAGTTGATGTAAATGTAAATAGAATAGCATACTTATTTAGTTTGGGATGAATGACCCTTCCAACTTTTTTAAGAGCCGCGGAGGATTCAATTCCGAGGGGAGGTGTCGCATCAAAATTCTTCAAGACTGGGGTGTGTTTTAGAAGCGGCTATTTGAGTCTTGTAAAATATACTTCATACAAGTCATTTGCAGTATTTGTTAAATGGAGCGTAGTGAAGTGAATGAAGCATTCACGAGAGAATCTGCCAAAGTCAGAGGATGTGGCACCTCCCTTAGTTTCAAGTTATTTTGAACTTAGGAAACTTAGTTTGGACTTGAGGTTAGTGTGAACTTGAAAGTTGGTTTGAACTTGAAAATTGGTCTGAAATTGAAAGTTAGTTTGAACTTGAAACTCAGCTTGAATTTGTATAAATAAATGCGTAATAATTTTAGTATGCAATAATTTAAAAAGCGGTTGTCTCTTGATTTTCGTGATGTCTTATTGGTTTCTCATTCAGTTTGAACTCGTATGAGTTCCTTGAAAATTTTGTGAAAAAACTATAAATATATTCATAACATTTTATTTAATTACACGTTTGTGTATAATTTTTTATGATCTAGTCTAGAAACATTTTTTGAGACTTAGAAATGGCTAGAGTGGTTCTTGGGTGTTTAGGGAAAAATTTTTATTATTTAATAATTTAAAAGTCGATTCTCACTCGATTCTCGTAATATTGTTTCACTGATTTTTTAGTCAGACTATGCCTATGAACAATTCCTGTGAGTTGGAAACGGTGACTTTTTGTTTGTGTAAGGACAATTTCTGAAAATTAGATAGGGCATTTGTGGTTATTGGGTATCTAGGGACAATTTTTGAGAATTGGAAACGGCGGCGGGATCTCGGGGACAATTTTTGAGAATTGGAAACGGCGGCGGGAATCTTGGGGCCAATTTTTGAAATTTGGAAACGGCGAATTTTTTATTGCCCAGGGACAATTTTTGAGAGATGGTAGGGCGTCTATGATTTCAATACATTTTCCAGGATTTCAGTAAATACCACCAGATTTCATAGATTTTCACGGGATTTTAAACATTTTAGTGCATTTTAAAGAATTTATTCAAGAAAAGTGGGTTATTTCGTAGGGTTTCAAATATTTGAAGCGATTTGAAATTATTTTTTGGCATTCGCCATGAATTCTTATTTATCCTGAATTCTTTTAAATACTTTCAAATTCTTATAAATTCACTCAATTCTACTCAATTCAATCAATTTTTAAAAAGTTTATGTTTAATTCATCTTTAAGTCTTTGAAACTCGCCTTAAATTCTTAGGCATTTCATGAAATTCTTTTGAATCCTCTTCAATTTTCCTAAATTTATTTCAAACTGAATTTAATTAATTTTTTTGAATTCACTTGATTGCTTTTGTTTTAATTCAGATTGATTTTTTATGAATTTCTTCGAATTCTTCTCATTTCCCTTAAATTCCTCTAAATTCACTCAAATTTCACTGAAATCAATGGAATTTGTTCGATTTTTAAAATTATTTTCAATTCATCTGAATTCTTTTGAATTGTTTAATAGAAATTTGTCATGTTTTGGTTAGAAATTAGTAGGGTTTTAAAGATTTAAAGAGATTAGAATTCTTTTTTGGAATTCACCCTGAATTCTTATTAATTTACCCTGAAATCTTTTTAATTTAGGCACTTCATCAAATTCTTTTGGATTCCCTTGAATTTTCTTAAGCTCATTTCAAAGTTTCTGAATTCTATAAAGATTTTTCATATTTTTAAATTGTTTTCTATTCATTAACTTTTTTCTTAATTCACTTTGAATTTTTATCAATTTTATCGAATTTTTCTCCTTTACCTTAAATTCTTCTAAATTCATTCCAATGATTTGAATTTAAGTTTCATTGTTTTGAAGACTTATGAATGTAACTTGAATTTTTCACCCTTTGAGCGTGATAAAAATTACCCTTAGGTCCCTATATTCCATCCCATATGGACTTTGGGGCCTGGGACAATTTTCGAGAGTTAGAAACGGCGAATTTTTGGTTTCCTGGGGACAATTTATGAGAGTTAAACAGGGCATCTATGATTTTTTAGTATTTAGGGATAATGTTTGAGAGTTGGAAAAGACGGGGGATCTTACAGACCATTTTTGAGAGTTGGAAACGTCGAATTTTTGTTTGCTGAGGGATAATTTTTGAGACATGGACAGTTCATCTATGAATCCTGAGTGTTTAGGGATCATTTTTGAGAGTTGGAAAAGACGGTGGATCTTGGGGACAATTTTAGAGGGTTGGAAACGGCGTAGGGGGATCTTGGTATCAATTTTTCAGGGTTGGAAACGTCGAATTTTTTTGCGTAGGCACAATTTTTAAGAAATGGACAGGACATCTATGATTCTTGAGTGTTTAGAGATCATTTTTGAGAGTTGGAAAAGACGGAGGATCTTGGGGGCTATTTTTGAGAGTTGGAAACGGCGGCGGAGATCTTGGGGATAAATTTTGAAAGTTGGAAAAGGCAAATTTTTGATTGCCCAGGGACAATTTTTGAGAGATGAGAAGGGCTTCTATGATTATTGAGCGTTAAGGACCATTTTTGATAGTTGGAAAAGACGGGAGATCTTGGAGACAATTTTCGAGTGTTGGAAACGGCGGCGGAGATCTTGGGGATAATTTTTGAAAGTTGGAAACGGCGAATCGTCTATG
>CAKNXH010061610.1:80453-99710 GCA_932178445.1 Andricus quercusramuli
TGGGGATGAATTAAGAGCTGGAAAAGTAGATTTTAAACTCAGGGGTGACTTGTGAGGCTGGGATTGTTGGAAAAGGGATTTTACTCTTAGGGTGACTTGTGAGGCTGAGAAGAGCTGCTTATAAAATTTCACGTTGAATGACCGCTAGTAGTGAAGATTTTTTTTTAACTTCAAAAGTTTTTCAAATTTTGTATCTCGAGTTCAAGTCGTAATAAGAATAAAAAAAGTAGGTAATATTTGAAATTTACAGGACGCATTCTTTGAAATATTTCCTTTAATTGAATGGAAATTATACATATTCAGGTGATTTTTAGGGATAAATTGAGAGCTAGACAAGGAGATTTTAAATTCACGAGTGACTTGTAAAGATGGGAGTGTTGGAAAAGAGAAATTTCACACTGAGGGTAACTTGTGAGGCTGCGAAGAACTGGAAACGAGGATTTTACTCCTAGGGTGACTTGTGAAGCTGAGACTATTGGAAAAGGGTAATTTTATACTAAGGGTAATTTTTGAGGCTGCGAAGAGCTGGAAAAGGGGATTTTACGCTTGGGCTTAGGGTAACTAGTGAGGCTGAGAAGAGCTGATTATGAAATTCCACGTTGAATGATCCGTAGTAAAGATAGATTTTTTTTTAATTACAAATTTTTCCAAATTTGTAGCTCGAGTTTAAGTCGTGATAAGAATAAGTTAAGTATTAAATATTTGACATTTGCAGGACGCATTATTTGAAATCTTGCCCTTAATTTAATCGAAATTATACACTTCGAGGTGATTTTCAGGGATAAATTGTGAGCTGGAAAAGGATATTCTAAACTCAGGGGTGACTTGTAAAGCTGGGAGTGTTGAAAAAGAGAAATTTCACACTGAGGGTAACTTGTGAGGCTGCGAAGAGCTGGAAAAAGGGATTTTACTCTTAAGGTGACTTGTGAAGATAGGAGTGTTGGAAAAGGGAAATTTTACACTGAGGGTAACTTGTGAGGCTGCGAAGAACTGGAAAAGGAGATTTTACTCCTGGGGTGACTTGTGATGCTGTGTGTGTTGCAAAAGGGAAATTTTACACTAAGGGTAACTTGTGAGGCTGCGAAGTGCTGGAAAAGGGGATTTTAAACTCAGAACTGACTTGTCAAGCTGGGAGTGTTGGAAAATGGAAATTTCACACTAAGGGTAACTTGTGAGGCTGCGAAGAGCTGGAAAAGGGTTTTTTCCCTCAGGTTCACTTGTGAGGCTCAGGAAAGCTATTTATGAAGTTCCACGTTAAACGATCCCTAATAGTAAAGTTTTTTTTTTAATTCAAAAATTTCTCGAATTTTGTGCATCGAGTTCAATTTTTCTTCCAACATTAACATATTCTGTGCACACACCTACACAAAGAATTTCCCAACAATCGAAGAATATTTTGTTGACATTTTAATACATGTGTTATCATTTTGAGAGGATAAGGGAATTTTTCGATTGCGCAACGTTCGCGAAGACACCGAGAGAGTCAAGTGATATATATGTTGTGCAAAACATAACGTATTCAGCATAAACGCTAAGTAGTGTTAAGTGGGTCGAATTTACTTCGCGGCTTATAATTTCTACTTTATATTCTATCTCGTCTGTGTGTATCCCTTACATATACATTAAACACGTCTGCATAAGTAAACTTTTATCTGTGTAGTCATTTATGCGTAAGTGTATGTTAAAGAATGTATACACTTCGCAAGGTAGGATGTGGCTTATTGGCGCAAATCTGGGTTATACTATTCGCTTTGGTAGGAAGTTCTTAATACGATTGTATATGTATGTGTTTGCAAGAGAGAGAGAGAGAGATTGTGCGCCTAACCTTGCTTGCAAATTACCACAATAATTTATCATAGATGAAGAATTTGCTAAAAATCGGCAAGACTTGGAGCATTTTTTAAAACTAAACTTGGTAATTTCTCGAATTTTAACTTCAACTCATGATATGTCTCAGAAAAGTTTTGGCAAGTATTTGAAATTTATAGGACTTATTCTTTGAAGTCTTATCTTCGATTTAAGCGGAGAAAACTTGAAAAATCTTTACGGGTCCCAGAGATATAAATGAAAATGTCCAAGCATGTTTTCGTCGAATTTCAGTCGGAAGCAGCGAGACTGCACAGGTGGGGGTTTTCTGGACAAATTAAGAGTTCACAATCTATATCCGATCCGAATTTTCTTTTTAAATGAAAGTTAATTAAAAGAGATTTGTTGGAGCCGATTTTTTTTTATTTAACAACAAAGTGGACATTACTTTTTTTAAATAAACGTTCATACTTTCTTGCAACTGCTCATATTTATCTAAAAACAATGAAATCAATAAAGACACTCCTTGCAAAGAATATCCAGCAGATTACAATATTTAAAATATTTATTTTTATTAACTTATTAATTAAGGAAAAAACTATTCAAAATTAGAAGATATTTGAGACCTAATTTTTCAATTTTTTTGTTCACACGTAAAGTGAATGCTTCAAAATTCAGCTGTGGATCTTCCCAGGATCCAGTATTATTTTACTACGAATTGTTAAAAAAAAGTTGTCCTTTTATTTATTCTATTATTATTTGGGAACGGTCGCGTTGACCTGACCGAAGACCCTTTTTGTTGAGCTCCCTCGATCTTATACGATAGGTCAGGTAGCGTAGAGGTAAAAAAATTAAATCTATTCCAACGGCCAGTCCCCAATTGTAACTCAAGTCGCAGGGAATCTATCTAAATAAAGGGAATTTGTGAAGAAGAGTCTATTTTAATATATGCTCCTAATAAAATCTAACGATGGAATAAACTATTTTGTAAAAAATTCGTATTTTTGGCTCGAAAATTCATCAATTTCGTTGAAATTATTTTTCTTTCTTGACTAAAAAATCTTTTTGGATGAAAATTCAACACTGTTTTTGATAATTCGTCCGTTCTGTTTGAAAATTTATGTCTTTTGATATAAATGTCATCTTTTCTGGTTAAAAAATAATTTCTTTTGGTTGAAAATTCTACTACTGTTTTGAAAATGTGTCTTTTTTGGGTTTGAAATTAAAATCCTTTTTTTATTGAAATGTCAATTATTATAGTTGTCATTGAGTATTCATCTATTTATGTTACTTAAATGCTTTCTTAAAGCTTCATTTTTTTGTTAAAGATTCATCATCTTAGTCGAGAATTCATCTCTACGATTAGAAATTTAACTATTGTGTCGAAAATTCTTTCTTTTTCTCGTTGAAAATTAATATTTGTAACTGAAAAGTTAACTATTCCATTTGTGCTTGAAAATACATTTTTTTTATTTTAAAATTCATGTATGAGTGTTGGGAAAGGGAAATTTTACACTAAGGGTACCTTGTGAGGCTGCGAAGAGCTGGAAAAGGGGATTTTACTGTTAGGGTGACTTGTGAAGCTTGGAATGTTGAAAACGGTAAATCTTACACTGAGGGTAACTTGTGAGAATATGAAGAGCTGGAGAAGGGGATTTTACTGTTAGGGTGACTTGTGAAGCTGGGAGTGTTGGAAAACGGAAATTTTACACTAAGAGTAACTTTTGAAGCTGCGAAGAGCTGGAAAAGGGGATTTCACTGTTGCGGTGACTTGTGAAGCTGGAAGTGTCGGAAACGGGAAATTTTACACTGAGGGTAATTTGTGAGGCTGCCAAGAGCTGGAAAAGGGGATTTTGCTGTTAGGGTGATTTGTGAAGCTGGGAGTGTTGGAAAAGGGCAATTTTGCACTAAGGGTACCTTGTGAGGCTGCGAAGAGCTGGAAAAGGAGATTTTGCTGTTAGGGTGACTTGTGAAGCTGGGAGTGTTGGAAACGGGAAATTTTACACTGAGGGTAATTTGTGAGGCTGCGAAGAACTGGAAAAGGGGATTTTACACTTGGGATTGTTTTTTTGGAACTGGCAGAGAAGGAAAAGGGCAATCTCACATTAAGGGTGATTTATGCAGCTAAGGAAAGCTGAAAAAGGTTGAATTTTTACAATTAGACTAATTTGTGAGACTAGGGAGTTAGATTCTTAGGGTGACGTGTGAAATTGTGGAGAGCTGATGAAGGAACTTTTATAGCTGCATAAGGGGCTTTTACCCTTAGGGTAACTTGTGAGGCTGGAAATGTTGGAAAAGGGCAATATTGCACCGAGGGTAACTTGTGAGGCTGTGAAGAGCTGGAAAAGGAGATTTTTCCCGTAGGGTCACTTGTGAGGCTGGAAATGTTGGAAAAGGGCAATTTAACACTGTGGGTAACTTGTGAGGCAACTAAAAGCTGGAAAAGGTCGATTTTACTGTTAGGGTGACTTGTGAAGCTGGGAGTGTTGGAAAATGGCAATTTTACACTACGGGTAACTTGTGAGGCTGAAAAGGTCGGAAAAATTGGATTTTACACTTGGGGTTGAATTTTTGGGACTGGGGAAAGCAGGAAAAGGGTGATTGTGAAACCGAGGAGAGCTGGACAAGGGAATTTGACTAAAAATTTCCCTGTCGTGAAAAATCTTCTTACTCCCTTGATGTTTAGAGTATTATCGCCTATGAAGCTTGCTATTGATCCTGTTGCAAAAACTTTTTTGTCGGCTTCTTGTGAGTGGTAGGTTCGACATAGAACAGGAATGCAGTCCGAAATTTGAAAGATTGTTAAACCCTGTCTTGTTGATCTGTCGTTGTATTTGTGGCTTAAATAAAGAAGCATAGGCAATTTGTACCTGAATGAGTTTCTAACGAAGCAGAATAGCAATATCAGATTATTTAGCAGAAGGTAGATATAGGTAGGTAGGATGGCTGGTTGGCACTTAGGAGTTTATCGCTAGCATATACATATATTCTATTATTCTGCGAGAAGGTGGTTGGCGGGGTGAGAAGAGGGAGCAAAATCTGCATATAATATTGATGCAATTTGCCATTATAGAATGGCTGCTGTAGCATATATAGAATAGTCTAGAATGTGGGCTCTATTCTGTATGCAGGACTGAATGGACCGGTTCAATTAGAGAATCATAACTTGTCATGATGGGGTCATCCTGCAGATATTAGTACATACGCTCCTGGACAAGCTATGAGTGTGATTGTGATTGTGACTGTGTATGCGTGCCACTTTTATTACGCTAATCCATCGCCGTGAAATGCGACGTTCCACGTGGAGTGCGTACGTTTGTTTTTGCCCTTGTGTTTGAGTCTGGGCCAATACATTGCTCCGCTCAAACGAAAAGTTGACTAATTCAATCCATCAATGAATCTTGTGACAGCCAATAAGCTCTTACCATTTTCGACTTCATTCTTAGATCAGAAAAGAGCGTCCGCATTAGAAATGGACCTTCACTGGATTGAAATTGTAGCTAATAGAATTGATGGATTGTTTAGACTCAAGCAAAAGGTCTATCAACTTATTAATTCATCAATGAATTTTGTGGCAGCTAAAGCTTCTATGATTTTTGACTTGATTGTTCAGGAATGATCATCCGCATCAAAAATGGACCTTTACTGTACTAAACTTGTAGCTAAAGAACTTGCATTGCTGAAGCTCAAACGAAAAGTCTTCCAATTCATCAATAAACCTTGTGACAAGGAAGCTTTCAGGATTTTCGAACTTAATTATTAGTTTAGATCATCCGCATCAAAAATTGACCCAAATTTTTAGCTAAAAAATTATTCTTATTTCAGAAAAGATCATCTCCATCAAAAATAGACCTTTACTGGACTAAAATTGTTGCTTAAAGAACTTGCATTGCTGAAGCTCAAACGAAAAGTCTTCCAATTCATCAGTTTATCAATGAATATTGTGACAAGCTTTTAGGATTTCCGACTTAATTACTAGTTTAGATAAGGTCATCCGCATCAAGAATTGACCCAAATTTGTAGCTGAAAACACACTTTGTGCAGTCCGGATTTAAAAGTGGTTAGTCTGAAATCTAAGAATGTATAGTGGAAAATTAACTTTATTTTGATGCAAAAATTTCCAGTTTTCTAATTTCATATTTTGAAAGTATTAGAACTGAACGTGAATGCTTATTCAAACTATTATTCTTTAGTTTATAAATGATCAAATTTCCTATTTATTTATTGCAGGCTTCACAGTCTTTTCCTCTTTCCTCCTTTTTTTTTTCTTTTTTTTTTCGTTTTTTCATTAAAATTCGAACTGAAAGGATGGAAACACAACTAGAAAATTAATCTATTTCGTTGAAATTTTTATTATTTGATTGAAAATTTAACGATTTTGTTAAAAAATCATCTTTGGTTACAAAGTCAAAAAAACAAGTCTTAAACTATTTGGTTGAGAATGAACTTTTTTGATGAAAATTCAACTATTTCTTGTTTGGCTGAAAATAATTTTTTTGGTTGCATATTCATATTTTTGTGTTGAAAAATCAACTGTTTTGTAGAAAAAATTAATTTTCTGTTTGAAAATTCAGCATTTTACATGATTTTTTTTCTTTTATGAGTGAAAATCTTGGTTGAAAATTGAACCTTTGTGGAATTTTCATCTTTTTGGGTCAAAAATGCAACTGTTTGGTTGAAAATTCGTTTTTTGTTGTTGTTCAGAATTCATTTTCTTAATGAAAAAGTTTAACTATTTCATTTTGGGTTAAAAATTAATATTTTCATATGAAAATTAATATTTTCAATTGAAAATTGATATTTTCTAGTTGAAAAATCCACTGTTTTGTAGAAAAATTAAATTTTTGTTTCAAAATTCTGCATTTTAGATGATTTTTTTTTCTTTTTTGAGCGAAAATCTTGGTTGAAAATTCTACCTTTGTGGAATTTTCATCCTTTTTGGTTAAAAATGCAACTGTTTGGTTGAAAATTCGTTTTTTTTTGTTCAGAATTCATTTTCTTAATGAAAAAGTTTAACTATTTCATTTTTGGTTAAATATTAATATTTGTAATTGAAAATTGATATTTTCTAGTTAAAAAATCCACTGTTTTGTAAAAAAAAATTTTTTTTTTCAAAATTCAGCATGTTAAATGATTTTTCTTTCTTTTCTGAGCGAAAATATTGGTTGAAAATTCAACCTTTGTGGAATTTTCATCTTTTTTGGTCAAAAATGCAACTGTTTGGTTGAAAATTCGTTTTTTTTTGTTCAAGATTAATTTTTTTAACGAAAAAAATTTAACAGTTCCATTTTTGTTTCAAAATTAATATTTTCAATTGAAAATTGATCTTTTTTAAATTGAATCCTAAACTCTGAACAAAACAAAATCTTCAATTGTTTGATTAAAAATTCACGTATTTCATTGAAATTTTGTTATTTTGGTAGAAAATTAATCTTTTCGGTAGAAAATTGATCTTTTTTTATTAAACATTCATTTCTCTTCTTAAAAAAATAACAATTTTGTTGAAAATCAGTTTATTAAATTAATTTTTTTAACTGGGAAATTAACTATTTCAATTTTTTTGTTTTTTTTTGTTTTAACTGACAATTTGACTTTTTTGTAGAAAAATAATCTTGTCGGTAGAAAATTCATCTTTTGGTTGAAAATTTATTTCTCTTCTTTAAAAATGAACTATTTTGTTTACAATTTTTTTTAAATAATTTTTTTAACTGATAATTTAGCTATTCCATTTTTGTTTGAAAAGAAATATTTTTAATTGAAAATTGATCTTATTTTAGTTGGAACTTCACAGGTTTGATTGGAAATTCATGTATTTTGTTGAAAATTTGTTATTTTGGTAGAAAATTAATCTTCCTGGTAGAAAATTGATCTTTTTGGTTGAAAATTCATTTCTCCTTTAAAAAAGTTATCTATTTTGTTGAAAATTCGTTTTTTCAAATTAATTGTTTTAACCAAGAATTTAACTATTCCAATTTTGATTAGTTTCTTTTATTAACTATTATGTTATTTGGTTAAAAATTCATATATTTTGGGGTGGAAAATTTATCTTCTCGTAGAAAATTTATGTTTTGGGTAGAGAATTCAAGTTTTGGTAAAAATTCATTTTTTACATTGAAGATTCATCATTTTAGTTTAATTTTATTTGAAAATTAATTAATTAATTAATTAATTATATGAAAAAGTGTAAAAAAAAGAAGTGCTTTGTCATTCGTATTGCTCAACATAAACCAAATATGTTTCAATTTTGTTGAGTGAGTTTTGACGCTTTTTTTCAAAATGAAACTCTACTTTTTCTGTGTATGCTTTTACGATTTCCGACTAAGTTTTTGGTTCAGAAATGATTATCCGTATCAAGAATAGACCTGCATTTGTAGACAAAAAAAGAATAAATTGTTTCACTTTAACAAAAATTTTATTAATTCATCAAGGAATTTCTTGATATCTTACTTCCGACTTGTTAATTCAGAAAAGAGCATTCGCAGAAAAAATTGACATTTCCTGGACTAAAATTGTAGCAAACAAAATTAGTGCGTTGCTCCACTCAAATGAAAAGTTCATAAATAATCAGTTCATCAATGCATCAATTAAATTTGTGACAGCCATCAAAACTGGACGAAAATTGTAGTTAAAAAATGAAAAATCGACGCGTTTAATCTATAAAAATTAATATATAAATTATAAATAATAATGCTAACATAACTTGAACATTTCGTGAGTGTACTGGCACAACTCTTATACTGTTTCGATTTGCGGTGGATGTAATGAGTATGTGCAATATGATATGCTCTCTTGTGAAGGGCTCTATAAGATGCGATAATGATAACGCATCTAAATTATCGATGCTTTTTGAAAACCGAGTTGTTAAATTTACAATGGGTAATAAGCACTCTCTGCAATCTTGTCCCCCAGGTATGGAGATGAAAATACGTGACTTTGAAGAGACAAAATTAAATATGACACATCTGTCTTAATTGCTAAAAAAAAAAGAAAACATTTCTGTTTTTAAAATACTAAACAATCTTATTTGACTCTAATATTGTTGTTTGCTAGTAAACTTTTTAAGTATCTTGTCCGCTAATTAATCCTGAAGAATGTTATCGCGGTAAGGAATAAGTTCCGGGAATCCGCTTGATATTTATTGTAAAATGCTATCAGACAATATAACGTTCCACTTTAAAAAGAATTGTTTTCCTTGCAAATACAATTAATGTGACAAATCTTTCCTCGGTCCTCCTTTTGAGACAGATAAGAATTTACCTGCGACGAAATTTACTGATAAGACAATTGGCGTTGAATTTTATATAACACCAAGGGATTTCATTTTCCTTATGGGTTTTTTTTTCTTCAGAAATGCATGCTATCCGGACGTTTGACCATAAAATAAATATATTTCTTTTAAATTAAATTTATAATTAATAAAATGAATGAGTGCTTGTTAACGATGACTTGTGGAATCTGTCTTGAATTTCTAGAGCCGCTTTATTAGACACTTAATCACACGAGACTTCTAGTGTAGAAGAAGTGGTTGTTAAAAACCTGTTTTTAAAAAACATAAATTGTAAAAAAAATCTTTGGGAATTTAAATCTCGTCCTTCTCTGACTCTCTGACTCTCTAACTCTTAGAACAAAGTCTACATTGAGGCGTTTCACTCGAGTAAATATTAAAATGTTGGAGGAGATAAAGTTGTGCATGAGGTGCTGAGAAAGAGAGATCTTCCGAGATCTTGGACGATGTACTCGTATATTTAATGGCGCGCATGCGTCAAGTTTAATGCAGCTTATATCTTGTCAGGACAAGTGTTACACGCTGTAATCGCGCTTTACGATTATAATATGGAGAGACATTGACGATGCGATGACGCTGATGACGACTGATGACGACCTAGTCTGGACATTGGGGCATGGGCATGGCGAGACCTACTGGCGCGACTTGTCGCGCTCGCTAATGACAGGCAGATGCGTTACGTGCAATTTTAATTACTATCGCTATCGCTATCGCCTTCGCAAGTTTAATCTGTTTAGTTTTAGTAAAAAGGTCACAATTGGAACGATATTTTTTTAACTTGCACAACGTGTTACGGATATCGCAAGGAAAAGAAGTCTCGGAACATTTTGAATTTTTTCGATTTTGAATAATTTGTACAAAAAAATTGGAAGGTTTCCATTAATGTTGTACCGGTTGCAGGCCTCACAGACCGGTCCCTATATCCCCTATTGTACCCTATATTCAGTTAAAAGTCCCTAAAGTACCCTATTTTCAAGATTTTGTCTTATCACGTCATCAAGAATACTTGATGACGTCATCAAGAATGTTTCTAGAAACTTAGCACGGACACGAATTTTAAAAGATTAGAACAATTAGAAGGATATTTTTCCAACTTGCACAACTTGTTACGGATATAATAATGGAAAGAAGTCCCATATATTTTTCTTGATCAACCATTTTTCGCAGAGTTATCACATTTTGCAGGTTTTCGATTTTGAATAATTTCTGCAAAAAAAGGAAGGTTTCCATTAATCTTGTACCGGTTGCATGCCTCAGAGACCGGTCCCTATATCCCCTATTGTACCCTATATTCAATTTAAGTCCCTAAAGTACCCTATTTTCAAGATTTGGTATTGATGACGTCATCAAGAATGTTTCTAGAAACTTAGCACGGACAGGAACCACTTTTCTAGAAAACTTTTGAAATATTTCAGGGTATTTTTAAAGATTTGAAAGGATTTTAAAGTTTTTAAACTATTTTTTAGAGCTTTTATTTTTAAATATTTCAGGGAATTTTAAAAGATTAGAACATTGTGCACTAACTACCCTTTATTTAGAATAAAATTTACTAAGTTGAACTACTTTGTTAAAATTTAAGGATTTTGTAACATTTTTAAAATTTATCTTGAACTGAAAATTTAACTATTGCCCAAACTATTGTACGTTTGGTTAAAAATTTACCTTCTGCAGTTGAAAAAGCATGTATTTTATTAAAAATTAATCTTTTTCAGTAGAAAATTGATCTTTTCGGTTCAATTTTGGTCTAATTCATTTTTTTTCATTGAAAATTAATTTTCTAACTGGAAATTTAACAACACGTATTATGTTTATTTAAAAATTAATCTTATTCAGTCGAAATTTTAACTATTTCTTTGAAAAATTCTGTATTTTGTTGAAACTTTGTCTTTTGTGGTTAGTATTAGGTTAAAAACTCCATTAAAAATGAAAATATTTTGTTGAAAATTCATGCATTTTGCTAAAAATCATTCTTCTTTGCTAGGAGCTTAGTTTTTTATTTAAAATTAATTTTTTTAAATAAAAATTTAACTAAATTCGTCTTTAGATTTTTTTTCTATAGAAATTTAATCTTTTCGATAGAAAATTAATTTTTTTGGTTGAAAATTTAACTATCTCATTGAAAATTTATTTTATTTGCTTAAAAACTCATTTCTCTAAATGAAAATTAAATTATTCTATTTTCTGTTGAAAAATAATCTTTTTTATTTCAATATTTCATTAAAAATAAAAATTTTTGGTTAAATATCCATGTATTTTGTTGAAAATGATTCTTTTTTGGTATAAAATTAGTTTGTTTTTCAATTGAAAATTAATTTTTTTAACTAAAAATTTCACTATTCCATTTTTCGTCCACTTTTTTTTAAGGACATTTAATCTTTTTGGTTGAAAATTTAGCTGTTTAGTTGAAAAATCGTCTGTTTTGTAGAAAAGTTGTCTTTTTTTGTTAGCAATATGACCTTTTTTGTTCAAAATTTAATTATTAGGTAAAAATTAAAATATTTTGTTTAAAATTGAACTATTTGGTTAAAAATTTCATCAAATTCTTCTCATTTACCTTAAATTCCCCCAAATTTATTCCAATTTCGCGGAAAACAATGGAACCTTTTTGATTAACATTTTTTTTTAAATTAATTTGGATTCTCAAAATAGGACAGAATTGATTAAAATAAATAATATTCTCTTTGCTGAATTATCATTCTGCTTAATACGTAAAATGTATTTCACTAATTTTTATTAATTTATTTGAAAAAGTTAATATGCTCTTCTGTCTACTCATTGAAGTGAAATTCTTCAATTGATTAACCGATCAATTTCATTTTTCTGTTTCAGGTGAGTTTTCTAAATTACGAGTAACAATTACGAGATATTCTGTTTTCTGAAGTATTTTTCTACTTCTAAATCTGTAAGTATATTTTTGCTATCTTTACACTTTTCCATACAATCCTCGTTATTTTTAAAAATCCGCTGATCTATTTTTAGAGCGGACTATCGATAAAGTTATTAACATGTATAGTTATCAAGAATCTGATTATAACGCCTAATAAATCTGATTTGCGCTTCTCTTATAGAATCCTGTTCTCTGTTTAAAAGCAATCAATATAACGGATATTGCGATAATTAGGAAAAAAATTGTACGAGGACAATTTTTTACTTTTACGAACATTACTATTGTCTGATTATCCTTGATCGTGTACTTTTCCTATATCATTTAGTAATAATCTTACTATATTTTTTATGTAACACTGTATAAAGAACTGATTTTTTCTATTTCATACGCAAATCAAAGTTTTGTATAAAAACTGTTAAATGCAACCATAACTGTTTGTAACTTTGTTAAAGGAATACAAAAAAGGTATGAACATAGTATCATCAACATACTAAAATAAAAAGACAAACCTAATTTTTGCTTATAAAGTGTTTTATTAAATTAAAAATAAGTTCAAAATGAATTCTATTCTTTTTAGAAACTTGTTTTTGGCTCAATTGATTTAAAATTACTTTTTTAACTAATGCCAATTACATCTAAAGAAATCATTACATTGTCAATCGGAACTTTTTGAGTCACAACATTTTTGGAAATTCTCGACTATTATATTGTATTTTGAGGTTGTCAGTGAGTCTTTTATCGAATTGACAAAAGAAAAATTAAGGATAATTTGAAATTTCAGAGCGCTAATATTTGACATTCAAAAAGGGCGATTCTTGACCGACAATATTAAGAACGAATAAATTCTTCCTCAGGATACATGCATACAGTTGTAGTGCCTTAAATCGGTGATATCAGTTAACGAGCGAATATGAATATATATATATATATATATATATAAAAGCATGTATGTATATGTATATATTGCGATTACGCGTGCGCTCTCAAACACTAGTGTATATGTTGAAATGTGTGCAGTGTGCAATTGCATGCGTTTCATATGCACTTTCGCATGCACGCGCGACGCGACGTTTGGTGCCCGGCACTATAATACACAACGCATAATATATTGCCTGGTACGAGTGGTAATGTATAGGGTTTTAATAAATCTTATTCTTGGAATGAAATACGATAATAATAATTTATAACATAAACTATAAACTTACTGTAAACTCGGTGAGACCACGCGCGCGCTCTCCTCGACATTCACCAATAACAACACTCACCCACTCTTATGTTAGTCTGAACTATAAGCCAATCTATATGTATGGTTTATATACAGTATATGCACCTTTGCAAATATCTTTAAATAAACTTTTATTTATGCGACTTGTCCAGATGGATGTGCGCTGTCAGGAAGATAGACAAATTTTCCCTCAGATCGATCGACGTGCCTTTCAATCTTTGATGTTGGAAGTTCCTCTTTCCTGCGTCACGTTTTTTTTTATTCAGTTTTTATTTTGCATTTTGATAACTAATTTCGAACATACGAGATGTTGCCTTCTCTTCTGGTTGTTCAAAAACGTCATTCGTTTGGAGAAATGAAAAATTACGAAATTTGTGATGAATGTTTGAAATATTGACGAATGTTAAAATATGGAAATAATATCTGCAAAAGGGTTAATTATTAGATTACAAACTGAATTCTGTAGTACTTTGATCGCATCAGTTTCAATGAATGAACGTGACCAGTGATAAACCACAAGTGTATGTGTCATTATCGGCATCGCTTTTAGCGTTATTTCCTATGATAAATGTGACCTGCACATACTTACAGAGTAATATGTAATATGTATGGACAACTTATTTACATACTTATGGAAAAAGCTCTGTCACTGCCATCAGTTTATCTGAAAAGTATATTTATTAGTTTAGTCTTATTTAATCAAAGTATATAGAAAGTCGTAACTTTCCATTTATGCAATAATTATTCCATATGTTTTAGTCATCTTACTAACCCTTTGTATGGGTAACTTATTTACATACGTATGGACAAAGCATGTCAATGCAATCAGTTTATCTGAAAATGGTATTTATCAATTTAGTCTCATTTAATCAAAATTTACAAAAAGGCGCACCTTTCCATTCTTGTCATAATTTTACCTGACTAAAAAGTCGTCTTACTAACTCTTTGTGTGGGCAACTTATCTATATGCATATAGAAAAAGAACACTGTCAGCATAATTGATTATTTATTGTATTTATTATTTATTAGTTGAGTCTCATTTATGTATTTAGAAAGGTGCAGCTCTCCATTTATGCAATAATTTTTTTTTACTTCATATGCTGAAAAAAAATTGGGAGAAATTTTCAGTTTTCAAGAAAAGGTATCAAATATAAAGACTGAACTTCTGAAACATTTTTCATTCTCTCTTCCGAAAGTTTTGATTCATGGCCAAATAAAATGTTGAGTAAAACCAGCTTTATGGTTATGTAATTTCTGTTTTGACTATTCTAAAAATGTACTTCATCTAGATCCATAAAGACAAATAGAAAAAAGACTTTAACAGAAAAATCCGAGAGAAAATTTGAATTGAAGTCTCCAATACCTGATTCAATAAGATTACAGCATTTCGTCATATAATTTAATATATTTAATATGCCTGAGATATACAGTTTTAGTTCGTAACTAATTTTATCTAGGAAATTCTTTGGCGGCCAGAGAACGAAAACAGGTGTGACGATTAAAATGAAATTAATCACGATCTGATTCAACCATGTTTTAGTATTTCATCATTATTGCAATCTACATATTTATATAATATATAGTTATTCGAACGTTGGCTAAACTCAAAGAGTATTGACTTATCAATCGGTAATAATTTAATATTCTAAAAATTCTTATAATCATATTTAAAGTCTTTTTACGAGATTATTTGATATAACTTAAAAAATTACCCGGATGTAGATTCAAGTCGTGTATAAAAGTTTTTGATAAGAAAAATCCATATAATAAGTGCGTTGACACATAATCTTGTGCAATCGAATAGAAACATAGATTGCTGATATGTACTTAGATAGACATTTCAAAACAATGTGAGTTTATTCTCCATCCGTGGCTTATGATTTAAAGTTTAAAAGTTATATTCAGAACTAATCAAATTTTAAATTTTTTAATGTCCAACAAAATCAAAAAAAGGGAAAGAAAAAGACAACCTCGAACTTTCTTTCCTTTTTGTTACCACTTGTATTCTAGATTTTTTTATGTTTTTTCATTTTTATTTAAAAAATAATTAAATAACGAGTGAATATTTATTTGTGGATGGTTTAAAGTCAGATACACCAAATTTCAAGCTATGTTAGCACTTTCTTATGATCTTATCTACCCTTTTTTCAATAATTAATAATTTATATGTTGGATTCAGAGTTCAGGCAATTTCTTCTAGAGGAAAATCTTATCAACAAATAAATTCCGAAATGACTGCAAAACTAATACAAATCGTTTATCATTAATGAGGGAGGCGGGATCGAGATAAAAAAACATTGTGGTTAATTAAAAATTAAGTATAATATGAAATCAATTTATCGTACGTCGCACTCTGCAGGAGATTTTTTTATTCATTTATTACATTAAATATTCCAAGGCCTTCGGACAGACAAATTTTTTATCCGACACTTTCAAATATATTTAAATTAATTGTTTCAGGATTAAGGCTTTCATTGGCAAAGTAAAAGTTGCATTAATATTCATTGAAAATAGTTGCTATTTGGACATTTTTGAAACAATTTTAATAAACAAATTCACAATGTGGCTACTTTTCAACGAATAGGCTGAATTTTTTCACGGAATCAACTAAGAGTTTCTTTTTGATAAATTGAGCTTTCTTTTTTTTTTAATTGCACAAATACAAGTTTTATTACTAATAATTGAAAATAGATTCTAGTAGGAAAATTTTGAAACAATTTTAACAAGCAAATTCACAGTTTGTCTACTTTTCAATGAATAGGCTCAAATTTTCCATAGAATCAACTAAGAGTTTCTTTCCGATGAATTGAGCTTTCTTTTTTATTTTTTTTTATTTGGACAAATAAAAGTTGCATTACTATTAATTAAATATAGTTGCTCTTTGGAAATTTTTGAAACAATTTTAATAATCAAATTCACAGTTTGGCTACTTTTCAACGAATAGGCTCAACTTTTTCACGGAATCAACTAAGAGTTTCTTTTTGATAAATTAAGCTTTCTTTTTTTTTAATTGGACAAATAAAAGTTATATTACTAATAATTGAAAATAGATTCTATTAGGAAAATTTGGAACAATTTTAAGAAGCAAATTCACAGTTTGTCTACTTTTCAACGAATAGGCTCAATTTTTTCATGGAATCAACTAAGAGTTTCTTTCTGATAAATTGAGCTTTCTTTTTTTTTTAATTGGACAAATAAAAGTTGTATTACTATTAATTGAAAATAGATGCTATTTGAACATTTTTGAAACAATTTTAGTAAACAAATTCACAGTTTGGCTACTTTTCAACAAATAGGTGCAACTTTTTCATGGGATTAACTAAGAGTTTCTTTCTGATAAATTGAACTTGTTTTTTTTTTATTTGGACAAATAAAAGTTTTAATACTATTAATTGAAAATAGTTGCTGTTTGGAAATTTTGTAAACAATTTGAATAAACAAATTCACAGTTCGGCTACTCTTCAACGAATAGGCCAAAGTTTTTCATGGAATCAACTAAGAGCTTCTTTCCGATGACTTGATTTTCCGATGAATTTAGCTTTCCTTTTTTTTAAATTGGTTAAATAAAAGTTATATTACTATTAATTGAAAATAGATTCTATTAATTAACTTTCGAAACAATTTTGACAAGTAAATTCACAGTTTGGCTACTTTTCAATGAATAGGCTCAAATTTTTCATGGAATCAACTAAGAGTTTCTTTCCGATGAATAAGGCTTTCTTTTTTTTAAATTGCAAAATAAAAGTTGTTTTACTATTAATTGAAAATAGATTCTATTTGAAAATTTTGTAAACAATTTTAATAAATAAATTCACAGTTTGGCAACTTTTTAACGAATAAGATCATTTTGTTCATGAAATCGACTAAGAGTTTCTTTCCGATGACTTGACTTTCCGATGAATTGAGCTTTTTTTAATTGGGCAGATAAAAGCTGTATTACTATTGATTGAAAATAGATTCTACTAGGAAACTTTTGAAACAATTTTGACAAGCAAATTCAAAGTTTGCCTATTTTTCAACGAATAGGCTCAACTTTTTTATGGAATCAACTAAGAGTTTTTTGGGATGAATCGAGCATTCTTTTTTTTTAATTGTACAAATAAAAGCTGTATTACTATTAATTGAAAATAGATGCTATTTGGAATTTTTTAAACAATTTTAATGAACAAATTCACAGTTTGTCCACTTTTCAACGAATAGGCTCAACTTTTTCATGGAATCAACTAAGAGTTTCTTTCCGATGAATGGACCTTTTTCCTAAATTGGTCGAATAAAAGTTGTATTACTATTAATTGAAAATAGTTGCTGTTTGGAAATTTCGTAAACAAGTTTAATAAACAAATTCATAGTTTGGCTACTTTTTTTCCGATTTTTTCGTAGTCAGTATAAAAAAAGCTCCTAAAAGTAAAATCTCGACTCACTGGTCGCATCAAAATAACCATTTAAAATTGTTAATTTTTAATTTTTCTACTTTAAGGGGGTTAATAAGTCGAATGAATAACGTTTCGTTTTCCCTCGTTTGATGCGAAATAAATTATTGTCATTAGAAAAAGTGAATCCTAAACTAACTGGATTGCTTTCACTTATCCTGGAAGTTGCAAAGACATTTCTGTGTTTCTTTCCAGCATTATGGGAAGCATGAAACTCGCGTGACAAGAAACGCACGAAGGGTGTTTTTTTATAGTTGCTTATTAACGAGAAGGAAATATTTTAACGATCTGTGCGTATTGAAGCCGCACTGATTTTTTTAGCTGATTTGGAAGGAAGCGAATAGGATCTATAAATCACGTTATGTCTCTGACTTGACAAAAAAACGCAGAAAACAGATTCTTTGATTCAAAGAAAATATTCATTGGCTTTACAAAAAAAAGTTTTGATTTAAAAAAATTTCTTTTAAATTATTGAAAATTATTTGATTCAAAGACATTTCTTTTTGATTAAGTAAAATATTCATTGGCTCGAAAAAAAATATTCCTCTTTGAAGAAATTCCTTTAGTTCAAGGAACTGGCTTTTTTGGTTCTAGTGTAAATTATTCCTGAATTTAGAACGTTTTTCCTAATTTTTCAGTTATTTTTTGTTTAAATAAATAAATGATTCTAAAGAAAAATGGAAGACAAATATTTGTCCGATTGCAGTTGTTATTCGACACCCTGTATACGAACGGCTGTTTCTACTTGCGCACGATATTTTATTTGTATATCATTATGTCGTCCCCCTTTCCCTTTTCCCCTTTCCCGCTTCCACGCAGAACTGACTGTGTATTTATTTTTATTATTTCGGACTCCATCCTCCTGCAGTTGTGGCGCGCCGAACCCTGCGATGTTTTATCGACGCGCGATTCTATTTTTTTTACCTTACTTTTTATATATATATACATAAATTGTGCAATAATAAATGCAGACACAGAAAAAATACCGGAGAAAAATACTTGATTTATTCCCGAAAATGAATTTTCCAGCGCTAATTATTTAGCTTTTTAAACATTTCTACTTTTCATTGAATTATTAATGCCGTGTCAAGGTTCACAGAAATTCGGTGAGCGTTGGACAAATATTTTCGACGATTCCAGGGAAAATGGAAAGGTTCATCGTAAATCGCTGAGTGTAGACCAAATATTTTCGGTCAGTCTAGACACTTGGAATTATTAAATTTAATTCTTTCAACTCGCTCATCAGCAAAGCTTTGGCAAAGAAGAATTTTTTCCTGGTTTATTTGTGAGAAAAGTATTGAGTAAATATTTGAAAAAGTATTAAATTTAATTACATATTACAATTCAATATTCTTCAGGTAGTTCCGTCATTGGCACTTCTCGAAATTTAATTGGACAAATGAAAGTTGAATTTTTCAAAGAATTTTAATAAACAAATTCACAGTTTGACTTTTTTTCAACGAATAGGCTCAACTTTTTCGTGGAATAAACTAAGAGTTTCTTCCCAATGAATTGAGCTTTCTTTTTTTTTATTTGGACAAATAAAAGTTGCATTATTATTAATTAAAAATAGTTGCTCTTTGGACATTTTCGTAACAATTTTAATAATCAAATTCACAGTTTG
>CAKNXH010061612.1:8047-18557 GCA_932178445.1 Andricus quercusramuli
GAACAGAAAAGATGTGTTGATTTGAGACGAATCGATTGACCTATAATATTAATACATTTTATTGAAGAGTATGGAAATTGTGAAATTGCATAATATTTGAAAACACGGTTTTTCATAGTAAAACTTTTTTCAGTAACATAATTCAAAATTGATGCACTTTTTTCATTGACATAATTTAAAGTTGATGCATGAATAGAAAAGACTTTTTGATCATAAATTTTCAAATAGAGTAATATTATGACAATTTTTGTGAAGAAATCATAAAGCTGGGAAAGGGATAGGGTGCGACAGAACTTTTCGTTTCCCTTTTCCAGCTCAAAAATACTTGAAAGAAGATGCTATTTGACAATTAAAAAAAAAATCAGTTTGGCTATTTATCAACGAACAGGCTTAATTTTTTTTAACGGAATAAATTAATAATGCTTTTCCGGCGCCTGTTTGATATGACACATTGCAAATTTACAAGAATTAGTCATTATTTGAACAATTTTCATAAACAAATTCAGAGTTTGTCTATTTTTCAACGAATAGGCTCAATTGAAAAAAAATTAACTAAAAATATCTTTGCGATGACTCCTTTCTTTGATGCTTTGAAAATTTCCAAGAGTTATTATTTAAACCATTTTTATAAACAAATTCATAGTTTGTCTATTTTTCAACAAATAAACTCAATTTGTTTAAAAAATGAACTGAGAATATCTTTGCGATGACTCTTTTCTATGTTGCTTTGCATATCCCCAACATTATGGTTTAAACCATTTTTGTAAGGAAAATCAGGGTTTTCTATTTTTCAACAAATAGGCTTGATTTGTTCACGAAATCAACTAAGAATGTCTTTTAGATCAGTTTTTTTCATGATGTTTCGCAAATTCCCAAGAATTATTAATTATTTAAAACTAAGATTTTTTTTATAATAAGTTATGTTTTTCAATTGATAGGCTCAATTTTTTTACAGATTTAACTGAGAATATATTTGTGATGACTATTTTCTATAGTACTTTACAAATTCCAAAAAATTATGATTTACTTATGTAAACAATTTTTGTAAGGAAATTCAGTTTGGTTATTTTTCAACGAAAAGGCTTAATTTTTTTTAACGGAATCAACTAATTGTAAGAATGTTTTTCCGGTTACTGTTTGCTATTATACTTTGCAAATGTACAAGAATCATTAATTATTTAAACAATTTTCATAAACAAATACAGAGTTTGGCTATTTCTCAACGAATAGGCTCAATTTTTTGACATAATTATCGAAGAATATCTTTAGTTTGGCTATTTTTCAACGAATACGCTCAATTTGTTTACGTAATCAACTTAGAATGCCTTTCCGAAGACTCTTTGCTATGCTACTTTGAAAATTTATAATAATTATTCATTATTTAAACAACTTTCGTAGAAGAATTCAGATTTTGGCTGTTCAGGGTGTCCAGTGATTCTTAAGAACAAAATTCAAGGTCTTTTCCAGGTTTTCCAGGTGAAGAAATCAAGTTTTTCCAGGTCTATTTTTTAGGTCAAATAATGAAATAACCGTTTTTACACATCATGCAAAAAATGAGTCGTTTAATTTTTTATTTGACAACAGTTTCCAAAGAAAGCTTTCGAAATCTTTGTGAATTCGTTAAAATCTGTTGAAGTATTTGAAATCTTTGCGAAATCATCAAAAATCTTTTGGAATGTTTAAAAATGTTGTAAAATCTTTGAAATCCTTAAAATCTTTCTGAAATGTTTCGAAATCTTTTGAAATTATTATGAAATCTTTGAAATATTAGTGAAATTATTCTTTGTGAAATCTTTTGTGTTCGTTTGAAATCATTGAAAACTTTTTTAATCTTCCCCAATTTGTTGAAACCTTTTGAAATCGTTTAAAATCTTTGCGATGTTTTGAAATCTTGAAATCTGGTGTATTGTATCTTCTAAAAAATTTTGAAATCGTTTAAAACTTTTGAAATGTTTTGAAACCTTATGAAAGCCTCATTAATTCTTTAAAAGATTTGTGAAATCTTTTGAAAACTTCTAAAAAAATTTGAAATCGTTCAAAATCTTTGACATTTTTTCAAATCTTCGAAATCTGATGTACTGCATCTTTTTTTAAATCTTTCAAATTCTTGTATTTTTAAAAAAGCTTTAATCGATTTTTCATGAAATGAAATTTTTAAAATCTATTGAAATCTTCTAACAAAATTTGAAATCGTTTAAAATCTTTGAAATCTGGTGTACTGTACCCTTTTTTAAATGTTTGAAATACATGAAATCTATTGAAATCTTTAAGAATTTTTTGAAATATTTGTAAAATCTTTCGTATTTGTTGAAATCATTGAAATCTTTGTGAAATCTTTTACGAAATTTTTAAATCGTTTAAAATCTTTAAAATGTTTGAAATGTGGTTTATATCTTTTTGAAATGTTTAACATTCTTGTATTCTTTTGAAATCTTTGTGAAATCTGTTGCATTTATATGAAATCATTGAAATATTTAAAATCCTTGTGAGATCTTTTTAAAACTTCTAAAAAATGTTGAAAACGTTTAAAATCTTTGAAAGGTTTTGAAATCTTTGACATCTGGTACACTGTACACTGTTTGAAATCTTTGAAAATTTTGTATTCTTTTGAAATCTTCATGAAACTTTTGTGAAATTTTTGAAATATTTGTGAAATGTTTCTGAAATCGTTTATATCAATTTGAAATCATGAAAATATTTAAAATCTTTTTCAAATCATTAAAAAAATTTTGAATCATTGATCATTTGAATCATTGATATATTTAAAATCCTTGTGAAATCTTTTTAAATCTTCTGAAAAATGTTGAAATTGTTTAAAATCTTTGAACTGTTTTGAAATCTTTGACATCTGGTAAACTGTACACAGTTTGAAATCTTTGAAAATTTTGTATTCTTTTTAAAACTTTATGAAACTTTTACGAAATTTTTGAAATATTCGTGAAATGCTTATGAAGCCTTTTTTATTAATTTGAAATCATTAAAATATTTGACATTTTTGAGAAATCTTCTATAAAAATTTGAAGTCGTTTAGAATCTTTAAAAAATTTTGAAATCGTAGAAATCTGGTTCACTATACCCGTTTTAAAAATGTTTAAATCTTCGAAATCTTTTGAAAGTTTTAAAATCTTTGTGAAATGTTCGAAATCTTTGCGAAATCTTTGAAATCTTTCTGAAATGTTCGAAATCTTTGTGAAATATTTTAAAATATTTGTGAAATCTTTCTTCCATCTTTGTTTGTGAAACCGTTTGTATTCGTTGAAATCATTAAATTATTTCAAATGTTATGGCCATGGCTCATTCTAATTCTGAAACTGAATCAACATCGAACTTTTCAACTAATAATTTTTATAATTTGCAAATTTAGTATCACAAAAAATGAATTCATTAAAATTCCATATTAGCGGGCAAGAAATTAAAAACTTATAGAATTATTCACAATATCAAAATCAATATTATAAAATATTAAATTGCAATCTATAAACGCATTGCAGTCTAAAAAAGTAGATAAATTATATCTTGATCTTTAAAAAACTATTCAGTAGCAATATTTCTTCTAAACGATATATAGACTAAAAGATTTTAATTACTGTTCCCATTTCAATAAAATATCTGTTTTAAAAGCAAAAAAAATTCAAATTCAAGGTTCTCGTGAAAAATTCAAGGAGATTTCCAGGTTTTCAAGTTTTAAAAAAAAATCAAGGAGGATTCCAGGTTTTCAAGGTTGTCCAGGTCGCTGGAAACCCTGCTGTTTTTTAGCTTACATTAAAACACAAGGGAAACAACTCTACAGTAGAAAATGATTTACAGTAGATAATCTTAATTAACTGGAAAACTGACAAAATATGTTCATTACTTTTGTTAGTATAACGTTTCAGCAAGGATACTATATCTTCCGAGGAAGTTCCATTGAAATTTTATAATTAATTAATGGGTGAGAGCAAAAAAATTTATTTTTAACCTGAAAAAAAATTTCACCTCTTCTTTATTCGTACTTTTTAACTTGATGAAACATTTTTATGATATGTTTATACATTAGAATCAAAGCTTGAAGTTTAATGAACAAAATTTATTAATACAAAGTGTTCTTGCTTCAATATTTATAAATATTTAAAGACATTTGATTGGATATTACATTTTCCAACAGTAAATAACCAACAGTAGATAATCGGGAAATTACAAAAAATGTCTGTCAAAATTGGCAGCTCTGCGACTGTCTCGCAGTTGTTTTAAGGTAAAGGTAGTGTTTGTTTATTTATTTTGATTCGTGGAGTTTTCAAATAAAAATTATTGTAAATAATAAACTAAGAAAATCGTGTAAATTATTAGTTATTAAAAAGCTCATAAATTTTAATTGTGTTTTAAGGAGCCTTTCGGAAAAGATATAATTTTTAGGATTAAGGTATGTGAAAAAGCTGCACTTTTTTGTCATCGCAAGTCAGGTAAAATTGTATAAAGATTAAACATCTCGTACCAATCGCACCAATCTTACGAAATATCAGAGATAAAAAAATGTTAATACTTTAAACTTTCGCGTTTTTTGTAAAATAATCATAGTTTAAACTATATGACTGTTATCTATGTTGCTTTGTAAATTTACAATAATTTTCAATTATTTAATTAATTTCAATTAAAAAACTGAGAGCTTGGCTATTTTTTAACGAATAGGCTCCATTTTTGATAGAATTAAGTAAGAATATATATTTCCGATCACTTTTTCCCGTAATACTTCGCATATTTATAATAATTATTAATCATTTAAACCATTTTCCTAAACATATTCAGAGTTTGTCTATTTTCAAAGGAATAGGCTCAATTTTTTTACGGAAGCAACAAAGTAAATATTTTTCATAAACCTATTCAGAGTTTGGGTATTTTTCAAGGAATAGATGCAATTTGTTTACGGAGTCAACTAAGATTGTCTTTCCGATGCTCTTTTTTATGCTGTTTTGTAATTTTGCAAGAATTATTACTTATTTCAACAACTTTCATTTAAAAAATCAGAAATTGGTACGCGCCAATTTTACGCAAAATTTTATAGGTTTTTTTCCAAAGTTGCATTAAAATGTTTAGAGTTGCACAATTATTTATTCTGCATCGTGAAAGGGTATCCATGCGAAGCCGTGTACAACTTAAAATTATTGAAATAAAAATTAATTTCATGGTATTTTATTGAACTTCATTTCCAAATAAATCAATTACATGTAAAAAAATTGGTCGCGCGCGTATAAGGCTCTAGTTTTATTGAAAATTAATCTTTTTTGGTGAACACTCAACTTTTTTCTGGTAAAAATTTAATAAACTGTTTGGTTGAGAATTAATATTCTTTTTTGGTTGAGGATTCAATTACATTGTTAAAAATTAATTTTCTGATTGAAGATTCATCATTAAAGTTTGATTGAAAATTGAAATATTTTGTTGAAAATTCGTTTTTCTTTGTTTCTTATAAAATAATTTGTCCAACTGAAGATTTAACTATTCCACTTTTGATAAAAAATTTATCTTTTTTTAGCAGAAACTTCAACTATTTGGTTGGAAATTCATGTTTTTTGTCGAAAATATTTTGTTTTTTTTGTAGAAAATTCATCTCTTGGTTTGTAAATTCTTTTTTTTTATTAATATTGTCGACCGAAAATATCACTACTTCATTTTTAGTTTAAATTTGAAATTTTTTAGTAGAAAATTCAACTATTTCGTCAAAATTTCATATATTTTGTAGAAAATGCATGTTCTTTTGTTGTAAAAATGAATCTTCTTGGTTAAAAATTCATCTCTTTGGTTAAAAATTGAACTAATAGGATTTTGTTTAAACTGCAATATTCTTACCTAAAAGGTTAGGCATTTAAATCTTCGAAATATGCATACGTCAGTTAAGTGTCAACGTTTATTTATATAATTTCATCTAATCTTGTAAATGCAAGCCGATAAATTAAATGTGTAATGGAATCGAAATTTTTGAGTAGGTAAGTGTTTCCTTTGACATTACAGACCTCTTTTTGTGTGAACAGTAGTCACTTTTAGTCACTATCTAACTTTAATTAGTCACATTTTTAAAGTAAACCAGACTGTGGCAGCCCTGTCAATAACTACAAATATTTTCATTATTTGTGTAGTCAAATAAAAAAAGATCTGCAAATATAGCTATGATAAAATTTGAAAAAATTAAAATAAATCGCAGTTTCATGCCAGTTACTTAGCGTTTTGGAATTAGAAAAAGATTATGACACACGTCTGGGAAACCTCAAAAATAAAATGAAGACATAATATTGTACAACTCTTTCATAATTAAATTCCAGGAAGTCTCACACGTGAATTCCAGATTTAAAGTCATCAGTCGATTCTTATTTACCAACACAATTATACATTTTTTAAACTATTTTGTTACTTGAAATTATAAATTTATATCGGGAAAGGCCTCATTTAAATGTATTGGGATTTACAAAAAAACGCATCACGTGCATCTTCAACATTCAGTATTATTATCTGAACTAACACATGTTTTTAATCTGAATACATTCACACAAAATACAATTTCACACACACACGAATGTTTTTTGATAAAGTTAAAATGTGTAAAAACCAGAGATGATCTTTGGTAAAAACCCATAAATAGTTCCCTCCCATTTGTTGGCAGACAAATAACGCAAAAAAAAAATAGCAAAAGAACGCAACAAAAGACAATGCTTTTCGTTTTTGAAATCACCTAAAAATATTGTTCACAAAGAATTTATGGTTATTTTACAAAACAGAAATATGATTAAGTCAACGTCCATGTGTGTCTAGATTCCAGAATGAAATTCATATCAATATCATATTCGAGTCGATAGAGTCGCGTATGCTCCAAAAGGGACAGTGTCAGAAATAAAAAATTTGAGTAAATTTAACCTCTCACTTACCTTTGGGCTTTTGTAAAATGAAGCAATCGTACAGTCACACGCATATTGCGTGCGTTACTAAAAAATTCACTCACAGTTGTCAACTGGTTATAAGTTTATTTACATTTTTGCACAAGTAGAAATGAACACTGAACATTGTTGACGACATTTCTTTTGTTTCTGCCGATAGAAACCAGAGGCGCTTTTCATAAAATGGCTGGTTTCACCTTCCCCGGAAATTCCAATCGCTTTTTTTAAAGAGAATAATAACGCATCACGTGCTATATTCGCCATACTAACGTGCAAATTGCGTAAAAAATTTTTTAACGGATTCCAATCACAATCGACTTTATTCTAATCCATGTATGAACTTATAAAGTCCGAGTTGATTGACATTTAATTACAGGTTTCTTGGTTTCCATCGATTGGTTGGATAGGAGGAAACCTGTTTTCTAACCAAATAGTTGGGGTTAGAGGGGTTAGAGTTGCTCGAACGTACAGAGCATTATAAGGAGGAACATGCGATGAGCAGGATCGAAGATTCTTCAATGCCCTTTTAGTATGTTGAACCTATATTAATTCCACGTCATTTGGCAAAATATAAGAATTTTTTACCACGTTTTGTTGGAAATATAAGCTTTTAAATAAACATTGTGCGTTATGCACCTAACCTATCAGAATCATATAAATCGGTGATTTCTGTTCGAAAATCCAAGATATTTAATCACAAAAGTGATCAAATTGAAGAATCAATCTTCTTACTTCCAGAAAAAATGAAAAACTGGGATCTTACCACTGCTTAATATTTATAAAATAATTTTGAAGTTGAATAAAAAACATGTCAACAAAAAAATGAATGGAACGTGGCAACGCTGTAGCCTGCATATATCAGACTGTAGCACAGCGTTTCCCAAACTTTTTTCGCACTTTTCAGGGAGGGGCAGGGCCGCCACCCTACAATTTTTTCACAATACTGGAACCCAAGGGGGGTACTTGACGCCGGTCATGCGGGCGGTTGCACGCTTCGGGCGACCTTTCTATTGTGAGGATTAGAGGCGGTAGAACAAAATTAAACTTTGTTGAAATGTTAATGAATTAAACTTTAAATAGCTGAATCAATTTCCTGATATAATTTTAAGAAAATGAAAAAAAAGTTGATGAAAATCGGTTAATATCTTCAATCCCAATTGAGAGTTCTTCTAATTTTGTATGCACTTAAAGATTTACTTCATTACTGGAAATATTAACCGATTTTCATAAACTTTTTTTTCATTTTCTTGAAATTATATCAAGAAATCGTTTCAGCCAATTGAAATTTAATTGAGCCCTGTCTTCTTAATTTTAGTAATTGGTACAGGACTTATTCTTATGACAATGAAAGGGTTGTCATAGCAGGTACCCGAAAGTAGCCGTCTGCTGACAGCGGTGGGGCTGCCGAGTTGCCGGGCCCGGGGTGGCATCCCCCTACGGCGGCTGCCCGGCCCGGGGTGGTGTCCCCCGACCGCGGTCGGGGACGCGACCGTCGGCAGTAGTTTGGGAATCGCTGCTGTAGCAGACGCTCCGAAGTTCGAACAGGGCTGCCAACTAAATTGGCGGGAAGTAATTCAAGTTTGAATTGTCGGAATTACAAATCACAGAAAAAAAATCATAATAAATAAACATTCGCAACTTTTTTACATTTTAAATTCATGATATAAATACATAATACTTAAAAGTGTCTATATGGGTATATAAATTCGTAATTCAAAAAATATATATTAGTACGTATACGAATTCCAAATAAATTCGTATTTTTCAAATTTTGAATTTAAAATTAAAAAAAAAGAATACTTATAGAAATCCTGTAAATATAAATGCGGAATATTTTTAAATTCTAAATTTATTACAAAAAGAATATTTATAGAACTGTAAATATAAATTTGGAATAAGTTAGGATTTTTTTCAAATTTTGAATTTGAAATTTATAACAAACACAATACTTGAAGGGTAGAAATGCAAAAGGAGTCAAGCGCCAAATTTTCGAAATCGGGTTTATTAGCTCAAAAAATCAGATAAATTCTATTACAAATGCCTGCAGAAGGATTTTGTTGGGGCATCATTTTTCAAAATTTGTGTTCTTGTGTTCACAGTCCGAGAAGCTTTTCTAACCACAAAGTTAAAAAATCTCATTTCATTTTGCTCGACACTGGCTAATTATTTTTAATTACTATTGGGTCCCTTCGGTTCAGCACTGAATAACCTAAAACCCAATTCCTCATTTTTTGGAAATATGCAAAACCATTATTGCTATCGTCATTATTTTGAAGTTGAAATGTCAGTTTTACACCATTTCGAAGTCATAATTGGATTTTCAGATTTCGCGAAACTGCATAATTTTTTTAAAACAAACTTTTTGGAAATGAATTCGTCCATTCAATAGCTAGAATTCAAATTTCTAGTTTTTCTTAAACTGCAAATTGACTCCACAATTGAAGGGCCGAATAATATAACTCGCCGAGCGCTCGAAATGACGTAAAACTATTGTCCAACTTGATAAAAAATGGAAATCGCAAATTTCCATTAACAAAAAATATTGCTCGACGCGGCTTGTCAAGGTGCATCTTTTTTCTATCACGCATTTTTTTGCAAAATAACTAGTTTTGAAAATAAAAATTGAAAACTAATTTTTTTTCGCCCGAATAAACGCAATAAAATCAACGTTTAATAAAACTCAAACTGCGGTTTCTCGGAAACTAATTGACCAAATCACTTGAAATTCAAACTGCAAGTTCATGACTCTTTATAGAAGCTAATGATATGAATAAAAATATTGTAGCTATCTATGGTTTAATATTTTCGATCGATGTATCGATCGGCCCGGAAAACCGCGTTTTTCACATTTCACGTAGCGAGGAAGTTTTTCATTTCACGAGTCTCGCCAAAAAGAAACATATCTCCATGGTCGTCAACATTTAGCCAAGTTTTGGGCTAAATTTGACATCGATCCGATGAAAATGGTAGGAGCTACGGATTTTTAAAGAAAAGCGTCAGCGCACGAGGCCGGAGAATCCTGACGCTTGCGGCATTTGCCTAACGTGAAAGCTTTGCGGACACGTGATCTGTTAATTGTAGCACATAATTATTGTTGACAATTGATTCAACGATATTTCTACCCATTTTCAAGCATTTTGCGAACTATTATACCCGAAAATTCATTTCTGCAATCCGCGTCGATTCAAAAGTCGCGTTGGCTCGCGTGCTCCGATAAACAATTGAAAGGCGTCCACAGCTTTTCTTTTGTTTTTCACTACGCTGTTGCTTTTTCACAATATATCGCGTAGTATATTTTGATGATATGTTAAAACACGTTGAGAAATGTCGGGCGTGAAAACTGATTAAAACAGAGGTCGGAAACGATCAAGAAATAATGATTCTTGGGCTCAAAACGGCAGGAAAAAATCTAGAAATTTGGTATGTATCATTTTTATAATACGGAGAGAAAACGCGGAAAGCAAATTACCGAAATCTTTGGTGTGCGTGGAATAACCATAAAGATAAGGTTTTTTCTATTATTATATGACACAGTAAACACTAGGGTGGTCCAAATTTATACCTGTAAAAATTCGAGTTTCGATTTTTTGTGATAGCCCCCCCCCCCC
>CAKNXH010061613.1:1942-25656 GCA_932178445.1 Andricus quercusramuli
TTCCTGGAAATAAGATGACGTCATCAGAATGGAATTTTGTTTACCAGGAATTGTTTAATATTATATGAAATGTGAGACGTCTGACGCAGGATGTCGGACACTGCTGAAACCTGTTTAAACTTGCAAAATATAACCTTGAAAGTATTTACGCTAAAATGCTTGAGATAAGCAATAACCTTGAATCTATTTTTACATGGATTCGGCTAGCACAATTGCTCAATATTATGCTATGTCACATGAAGAATGTACATGCACTCTTCTTCTGAAACCTGTGTAAACCTGCAAAATATATTTCGCAGAAAATTACGCCCTAAAAATAATCATATCACACATCCCCAGGCATCAAATACACCGACTATTTTTCTCAGAATTATCTGTACAATAACAAGCAATTATATATGGGGGTTGAAATGCAACTCCACCGTCTACGTCATCACCTTATCTCCCGAGCGGCGGCTCACGAGGGATGATGACTCATCTTCTAGCACTCTTAACTTCCCTCACACAGGCACACACTATATAAATTATATTATATTATTAATATTATTATTATTATAATTATAATTATATTATATTATTCGATATTGGATACCTCAACACTGATGACTCATCACCTAGCAGCCTGCATATCTAGACTCCGTCTTAATATCTACTGAGAAGACTCCTGCCTGTCACAGAACCCTCTCCCTCGACGGGTATTAGAACAGCGACATCAGGTTCCTCTCGCTCATCCCCCTCTATTTCTTTGGTAATATTAAATTCGCCAACCATGGCCTCCCTCGAATACTCATCAATTAAATGATTATCATCATTTCCATTACTATTTTGATCTGGGGTTGCCTGTACCTTTATTGACCAGCGTGCGCACGTCTTAGGGTCCCTTTTGCCAAGTGATCTAACCAAGACCTTCCCCGATTGAGTCCCAGACTCATCGACCGGCGGCACGTCTTTATCACTGGCTAGAGTTATTTTTAACTCTTTTCTGTCTCCAGACCTGCTATAGACCTTCCCCGAACGAGTCCCAGACTCACAAATTGGCGGCCTGTCTACGTCATAGGTCAGGGCACATGTTGATTCCTCAACACTCTCAGACCTGCTGCAAGCCTTTCCCACGACTGTCCCAGACTCATTTTGTGGCGAATTACTTGCGTCGTCGGTCCTAGCCCTCTTAAATTTCCTTTGGCCTGACAAGTCCCCTGTACTGGTACTGTCCTTACCCACAAGGAAAATTTTCGGTAGCTTCGTTTTCGAAGTACCTTGATAGCCCGCTTCCTCAAGATCCTTTTCAACCTCACTGACATTCTCACCAATCTCCGAGTCTCTCGTGGAATTAATACCACATGTTCGAATACTCTCATTAATGCTCATACAAACCGTGGAATCTATACCACCCTCAACAAAAACTCCACCAAAATTCGAATCAACCGTGGAATTTATACCACCTTGAACAACAATTTCGCCAAAATACGAATCAACCATGGAATTTATACCACCCTTCTCATAAGAAGTCATAAATAATCTCTCTACAGAAAGTTCATGATACCAGACCTCACCCTCTTTTGGTGAACTCGCAGGGCGCAAAAGAACGTGCACTTTCCCAGCTCCCTGATCATTCACCTCAGACGCATCTGAATCAAAGTCCTCTTCAGTATTCTGTCCTAATTCCTCTACAGGATTTCTCGACAATGCATCTGCATTGGAGTTCACTCGCCCTGGCTTATGAATTACATCAAATTCATATTCTCGCAATTTCACTTTCCATCTTGCTAATTTTGAACCTAAGGTAGGGTCATTCAATTGATGCAACCATACTAAAGGACGATGATCGGTAACCAAAATAAATTGTCTCCCATAAATATAGGGTCGAAATTGTACAACAGCAAAAATGACAGCAAGTAACTCCTTTTCAGTGACATTGAACCTTAACTGAGCCCCCTGCAACGCACGAGACGCATACGCAATTGGCAAATCTTCACCTATTGGGCCTTGGCTCAATACAGCCCCCATGGCAAAATCGGATGCGTCCACAGTTACTATAAATGTTTTACTAAAATCCGGATACTGCAACAAAGGTTCAGTACAAAGAATGCGTTTTAATTCATCGAAAGCTATTTGCGCTTCCTGCGTCCATTTAAAAGTAATATCTTTCTTTAATAAATTATTAAGAGGTTTCGCTATCAGGGCAAATCCGGGCACAAAACGCCTATAATATCCTGCAAGCCCCAAGAATCGCTTAACATTTTTACGACATTTCGGCTGAGGAAAATGCATAACAGCTGTCAACTTTTTGGGATCAGGTTTCACTCCTTCCTGAGTAATAATATGTCCCAAATAACCTATTTCTTTACGCAAAAATTTGCACTTTCCAGGCTGCAAGACAAGATTCGCCGTTTTCAAACGTCCCAACAATTTTTCAAGTTTTTCGTTATGTTCTTTCAAAGATTTCGCATATATTACTATATCATCCATATATACAAACAACTCAATACCGTGAAATCCTGATAGAACCCTATCCATCAATCTCTGAAAGGTCGCAGGCGCATTCTTCATCCCAAAGGGCATTCTATTAAATTCATAATAGCCAAAAGGGGTGGAAAAAGCTGTCTTATGCCGGTCACTTGGCTCAACCTCTATCTGGTGAAAACCAGCTGCAAGGTCCAAAACTGTAAAATATTTTGCACCCCCTAGCTGATCTAAAATATCAGTTATATTTGGGAGTGGATATGCATCCCCTACGGGTTTTTCATTTAAACCCCTGTAATCTATTACCATACGCCATCTTTTATTTCCTTGCGAATCGGATTTTTTGGCACCACCCAAGCGGGTGAATTATAAGGTGAGTCTGAAGGTGAAATTGTTTTATTTTCAAGCAACTCACTAGTTTCCTTACTTATAACCTCTTTATGTATCGGTGGATACCTATATCCTTTTTTTGTAACTGGTATTTCATCGGTCAAATTTACACGGTGTTTAAGAACACTAGTTGATCCCAATTTATCACCTTTTAAGTAAAATTGATGAGAATATTTGTTTATTATAGAAAGCAAAGTCCCTCTTTCCTCTTTATTCATTTCTGACAAATCTAGAGCATCTATTAACCGAATGAATCGATCATCCTCGGAGGTGGATATTCTTAAAATTTGTCTCTTTCTACTCTTTCCTGATAATATATTTGGAAAATCAAATTCCTCTAGGGTCAAAGGGGGTAAGGTAAGAAAAACATCTCGGGTGGTTGTATTTATACAAAATAAAGTAATATAATTTTCTTTTACTGTGACTAAAATCTCCCCTAAAAATATCCCTGGACCCATATCTATTAAGGGCAAATAGCCCTCTTTTATCTCTGGATTTGTAACTGATATTTTTACCAATTGTTTTGTCCTTGCTTGAATACTAATTTCTACATTTAAATTTTCCGGTGCAAAAGGGAAAGTACCTAATGAATGTTCTATTTCTTTTTCTTTCAGATGTATCGATGTATCTTTAAGAAATGGCATTCCAAGAATTCCATCTCCTGGCAACGGAAGCTTATCGGGGACTACCTGGAAAGAATATGAATTATCTTTTGATAGTGAAAATTACCTCTCCTAATGTAATTACTGATGTTCCTCCTATTCCACTCAAAATAAATCTGGGTCTTTCATTAATTTTAACTGAATCTTTTATTTTTTCTTTGTGAATTATACTTAATTCAGCACCAGTGTATTAAAAAAGTTCCTTTTCCATCTATCAATTCTTCTGCAAACAATTCTACCTTTGGGGATTTTGTCATTCTTTCCGGGTCCCATATCATAAAAATACGTCTACTGGGCGTAATTTCTAAAGAAAGTTCGTCGTCACACAAATCCAACGAACTTATTATTCGTTTAAAGAGCTCTTCTTATTCTGCCTATTTTCATCTACCCTTTTTGCCAGTTTCTCACATTCATTTATTGAATGATCATTCGCCTTACAATATTTACAACATTTCCCTTCCTTTTCCTGACCATATTGTTTAGTACACTCCCGTGCAAAATGTCCCGGTTGCTGACATCGATAACAGAGGGGAGGCGAACTGTCATTCGGGCAATCTCTCGCCATATGCCCTGTCTTGGTGCACTCCCGACAAATTATGGAAGTTTGAGGTGCAGGCATGGCGCAACCCCTTTCAAAGTGACCCGGCACGCCACAACGACGACAAATCACTTGTGAAGGAGCCCCTTGCCGCCCGCCTCTCTCTACTCCCCGCCCGGCAGCTCCACCCCCTCTGCCTCTACCCCGTAATCCTTGCGTACTCATTTTCAACCCATCATTAGTATTTTCTCTCCCGATCCCTACTGCTTATGCCCTTGCATTCCCTCTGTATGGCCTAAATCTATTGCCTTGGTATGACTTCCCTCTATTCGATGTTACCCCTTCAATTTTTTCGCCCTTCTCACCTTCTCTACTTTTAAAAAGATCTTTCGCGTATTTAACCTCCCATTCAGCCGATCTAGCTGCCATAATGGCATCTTGAAGAGATCTCGGTCTTACCATTCTTACCCTTAACACCATTCGCGGATTTAATCCCATTATAAAATTTTCGCATGCGGTGTCCTTTGCTGATCTAATCATGCGATTAGCACTTTCGGCCCCATTTTTCTCCCCAATAATTTCAAGGATATTTTTTAATAAATCACTAACCCGGTCACCGTAATCCTGAACTGTCTCGTTAAATCTCTGTGCTACTATGGCTAAAAGAGAGTTGAGCTGACTAAGATTTCTGTGCTCTGTAAATATGTTTTTTAAATGCCCTCGTGAAAAGAAAGACCAACTTTAGATCACATTAAGACCAGTTTCAAACCACGTTTGGTCTGTTTCTGGTCTTTTACCTTTCAGCCTATACCTGCATCAATTTTAGGGCATTGAAATAGACACCACTCTCTCTGTTAAATAAGGATAGCTGTCTGTATCAACAGACTAGCTATACCTAAATGTCCCAAAGAACCTGGAATGATTTATTATTATTCACGAGATCTAGAAGGCTTCAACCAGTTGCCGTTATATTTATGGAACTCTGTCCCTCCCTCCATCTCGTAATCTCTTTCTGTTGAAACTTACAAGAAAGAGCGCCTCCTTTACAACCCAGATAACAATTGTGCGACGCAGATCACCCGCAGATTGTGATTGTCAGGTTCTGCGTGCAATAACGCACTCATCTCGCCAGCATGGACTGTCGAGCACACATCTGCGAGCGCTATGAGTCACATTTGGCCAACACACTCTGCATCACACAATACCGTGAGAATGTGACGCAGAGTCTGCAATCACTATGAGGGCAGAATTCATTCTAATAATATTTAATTTTTCTATAGTTATTACTTATAAAATTAATTGTTATTGGAAAGTTATATGAACCATTTTCAAAACAATATTGAAATTTTTTAAATAATTTTTTTTTAATTTTGTGGATTTTTGGAAATATTGAAAAAATTTTGGGATTTTTTTGAAACTTTTGAAATGTTGGAAAATTGAAAACTTTAAGTTTCGTTCTTTTTCCGGAAATGTACAAAAATATAAAGAATCCAAAAATTTACTTTATTTCGAAAAATTGTCAAAATTTCCAAAATTAGGATTTCCATCTTTATTTTTTTTTTCTGGCAAAATAAATTTTTAAAATATATCCAAATTTTTGTTATTCTTAAAGTGATATCGCGCATTTTCTTTGTCGGTACGGGTATTAATACACAACCTTGTTAAAAAAAATATTTATCTCCTCCATGTTTCCAGGCCATCCTGAATGTATTGAATATTATAAAAATAAATTAATGAAGTTCGTCAAATCAACATCAATATCACAAAAAATTAATTAGTCTACTCAAATGAAGATTTCTTTGAAAATTATAGTTTTTTAAAATTCGCGGGAACCATTTCTCGAGGAATGCGCGCGCATGCCGGCAAATGTCCAGTTTGCGAATTTCATCAAGCTCGCAAGTGAGTCGCGTCGTTTTCGCAATTATTTGCATCATTTTGTGCTGCATGGTTAGATAACACGGATTAAAAGTCAAGGTCACTATTTTCCTTTGTTACATACAGGTCGCACGGCGTGAAAATCCAGCGCAACATACAAACGCGTGACATAGTCCAATTTCTTGATAATGATAAAATTGGGTTATGTTTTGTGCAGTGATCTTTTTGAAAACTTTCATTACATCGAAAGATTTCGCTATTTTCAAAAAATCTTGGAATTGTGGTTTTTTCCCATGAAATCGTAATTCAAGACGTATGGTTCGCCGGTACATGTGCACGCACGCGTGCACATGTACCGGCGAACCAACATGATGTTCATGATATTCCTTTTTGTTCTCATTTTAACCCGTAGAGTCCACACCACATATGCGTATACATAAAGTCCACACTAGTGCGAAATGGAATTTCGCATTTTTGAGCATTGACAATTCTCTCAAAATGCAAAAAAATTCAAATTAGAAGTAGTATTTATATTTTTGTCGTAGATATGCGTCGGATCTGCAAGCGATATGCGTAACAGATCTGCTAGCCATATGCGTAGCAGCTTATGCGTCAGACTCTGCTAGACATATGCCAGGCATATGATGACACATATGTCTCATCAAGTGAGAGCACAATCTGCGCGTCGAACCGCAGATATGTGTGCATATACGCCATCAGTGTGTTAACAGAATGTTATCTGGGAATCTATGACTCGTGATGAGCCTAATAATGATTGGATATTGGGGGTTCAAACTGCCGGGACAAGAATATACCTGCCTATACTGTGATCTAAAGTTGCTCTTTCTTTTCACGAGGGTGTTTCAATAACTCTTCTAGAGTATATATTTCTCTGTCTAATAATGCATTATAATCGCTTCCAGATATTCTAGATCTGATTATTAAGAACAAGTGTTGTCTATCCTTACTTGAAATTGAATTTCGGGCGTAAATACAATCCCTGATAAATCGGCTTACTGGAATATTTTTTCCGTCAAAAAACTTTGGGAGGAACTCTAAAGCAGCCTTAAACGGAATCGGATATTGGGGTTCAGGTGCTGGTAAAGTAAACAATTCCGACGCATCTAAGTTTGCACCGGGTGGGAAACTTCCTGACATATAAGCCTGTGAGGATCCTCTAACAACATTGTTTAAATCAATCGCCTGCATTTCGTGCGTCAAATTTTGCATTCCCCCAAGCAAAATAGGAGACTGCATCACATGTGCCGGGGTAGATGTAGTGGGAGGTACTGAACCACCTGCTGTTATGAGGGAGTTATCTCCCCCATTCATACTCACACTCGAGTCAAGTTGAACAGGCAATGAATTTGATCTGTTCGACTCTAGTTCAAGATTTTCGCTACCATCATTGTTAACCTCATTATTATTCCCATTATCATTATTCGCGATTTGGTTCGAATCAGCCATTTTCGGATAATAAAAATATTTATTTTATTATTTTTTTTTTTTTTTTTTTTTTTGAGATCAGCGAACCCACTTAACGCCTATATAAAATGTAAACAAAATATTCGCGCAAAAAAAAATCACAGAGAGATACTGGTTTAAATTGAAACTAAACTTGCGAACCGACTCACCTTTTGAAGTTCTTGAAGAGATGGCTAGCTAACTAAATTTATTTCGGCACTAGATAATTTTAAAATTTTATATCACTTATACACATACATACACATACACTAATTTTATAAATAAGATAAAATTGTTTCACGAGCTAGCCTCTTCAGTTCTCTGCTAATCCAAATTTATTTTCTGGTCGATCCTTGGTCCTTCTTCTTACTCAGCCTGCGGTGTTTGCGAGATAATATCTCGTGGTCTCTTCAACCACCGTCTGCAAGTCCTTGGTAATTAGTGGTACCACTAGCCTCTCGGTTTAAAAACCCCGGCAAAAACCGTGGAGGAGGTACTCGCGGCTGTTGCTCATCCAATTTTCTTTTATATTCCCTCGAACAGTACCTAATTGCTCTTCTTTTCGGGCTACGTCCGATTTCCACCCGAAATCCCTCGCTGATCCCTTGAATCCCTATTCTTCTTCTTCTTCTTCTTTCGGGCTACGTCCGATTTCCACCCGAAATCCCTCGACGTCCTGAATCCAATTATATTCCAAATATTATTGACTTAATTCCAAGGTCAAGAAATATATATATAAAAAATATATTTAATTTAATTTTATACAAACACTTGCACTTAATAAGGCCCTTGGAAAATTTTTGTTTTTGTTTTCTGTTCACTTTATTATCTTTTAGTCACTGTCACTTTTGGCTCGCGCTTTCGCTTAGTATCCTTCACAAGCTTCTTTCACTGTTAACACAAAATTCTTTCAGTTATTTTTTTTTTAAATTGGGATTCCACCGCGACGTGTTTGTGGAATCCCACTCCTGACACCAGAAAAATTTGTCTTGTAACATCCCGACTATTCTTTGGCGCGAAAAATCAAATAATTTTAAATTTATAAATTAAGAAATGGATCCAACTTTAAATGTTAAGTAGGGTTATACGCAATAAAACACCAAAAATTAACTTTGAATGTAAGTAAGCATATATTCAAGATTTATTCACTGACATTTTTCTAAGTCCAATGTCTATACAAATAGAGATAGATATCAGAGACATAGATTTCGCGTCGCGAGCGGATAAGAATCTGATCTCTGAAATCGACGTTGTTCGCGGGCTCCAAGATCGCGCAGCGATCTATACCTCTCTCGCGCAATCCTACTCCTAATCACTCACATACATTCGGCCAATCATAATCTGAGTTTACTCCCCCATATTAACCAAGAATGATCTAATTCCCACGTTAGATGATGATGCAAGCTCAACCCAACTTACTTCCCGAGTAAATATCATTAGGCACGTTTTTGTAATATGCGTTGAAATCTCATTTCACGTTTCACTTACAATTTGTCAAATAAATTGTTCTAACATAAATTCGTTGGTTCTTTTGCGTATCCCATATACAGATTTTATACTTAAATTCTGGCTCAAACTAGTTTTCGAACAATATTCCTTTCATTCATTTAATCATTTCAAATAATATCTTGAAGTTATACATCCCCAGTGTGCAAAAAAATGAAGGATGTCCCATAGACGTCTTCGGGACATCCCTTAGACGTCTTTTTGAACATATCTTTTGGACATCCTAGGGATGCTTTTAAGACGTCTAATGTCAGTACGAAAGATGTCTCGAGAACATCCTATGTCTTTAAGACGTCTTTAGGACATCTTTAGGACATGGGACGTCTGAGAGACGTTCATTGGACTGACACTGGACGTCCTAGCGACGTCCCAAGAACGTTCTAGGGATGTTCATGGTTTTGTGCCCACTGGGTCATCATCATAACCAACCCCTTTCAATTAACTGCCATTAAAAATTGAAGATAAACCACGTTCTCTCATTTTTATTTCACACTCAATATAACTTAAAACAGACCTGAAATAAACAACATTCCTTAAAAACACGTACAAAATATTAAATCAAGTCATTATAAGAGTTTCGAAATTCCTTAACCTACATAGTCGGTTCGCTTCCTTTAATACCAAGTCTCCCTCTTTTTTATTCATTTTAAAACCCAAATTCGATTTATTTAATAATTTGATTATTAAATCTTTATAGTCATAGAATCACTTATAATTTTATATTCATACAGTTCGCGCTATTTCTATCGTCCAGGAGGTGCTGCCTCTAGCGGGCAAAGTAAACGCTAAAGAACAATCACCGATTGTTACAGATCTTGTCGAGCAGCGACACCTACCGATCGATTTTCGTACTACAAGCTTCAAATCTATCGGCGAATGTTTCAAAAAGCGGCCATCGATTTCTTGCATCAATGTTGCATCGATGTTTCGTGCAATGTTTCAGATGTTTCAGGCAATACCGATGCAATATTGAGGCAACATTCGGTGTTAATAGGGTAGCTGTGTGAAAAAAGGGGTGAAGTTTACCCGGTTAATTACAATTCGATTAGCGGTATTCTGTCTACTGATTTGGCGTTGGCTCACCCTGTATCTATATGGGCGCTCTGTATCCGTGCACTCTCCGTGTTTCTCGGTTCATCGGAGCTCGGAGTGCAGGCGGCCAACAGTTTTGGTTACTTTGCGCGGAGATCAAATGTCCCTAGACGATCACTGCTGGTTCGCAAGATGCCTGTCGCCGCGCCAGTTTTCAAATCACAATGTCGCATTTTTGCAAAACAGATACAAAATTGAACCAGGCTTCACTGCGGGTTACAATAAAAAATTCAATTTTTAGTATGAAATAAAATAAAATCATCCTTCCAAGATATTAAGTTTATGTGTACACAAAGTTCCATTCCATTCTACACACATTTATCTCACTAAAACTATAGGTTATAATCACAATTCACTATTTTTCAAAAACGGGACGTTTTCCCTTCAAACAATTGAAAACTGGCCCAGTGACAGCCATCTTGCGAACCAGCAGTGGCCACCTAGGGACATTTGATCTTCGCGCAAAGTAACCAAAACGGTTGGCCGTCTGCACTCCGAGATCCGTTCAACCGAGAAACACGGAGAGTGCACGGATACAGAGCGCCCATGTAGATACAGGGTTAGGGATGGGGAGTGACCGTCATCTGACCGATTTCATGAAATTTCACCGTCACCTGACGGTCAGCGTGAAATCGGTGAAATCATCTAATTACATGAAAACTGGATATATTGTAAGTATAATGAATTGTGATATACGTTTCAACAGTAAATGAAAGAAGTTTTATTGACAGTAGATATGAAATAAGAGCTTGGAATGTAAAAAAATACAGTTTCGTGACAACATAACCTATAAAGTGCCGCGAAGTTTTAAATTGTGAACATTGATAATTTCAATGAGTTAAATTTTAGAAACAATTTGGTGTCGTGTTTCAACTTCCAATACAATCAAAAATAGTAAAACATTTTACAGTGTTATGTTGTTTACTGGATAGCAGTAAACTAAGTATAAGTACACGTACATAGGTATATTTTAAAAGGAGCAGTAAAAGTGTATGAATTAAAATTAATCTTTCATAAATAAATTTTTATTAATAACTTACTTAAAATTACGTATTATGTAATGATTATTTTTTTAAATATAACATTACAAGTAACGAACCGTACCACCCTTTTTTTGTTAGATGGAAGGCCTCATATATATTAGCGATAGAAGTTTACTTACAAGGGGACCTTTAGGTCTGCTTTTTTTTGTTTGAATTGATACTTTCCTCAATGAAAGGTACGTACCAGAGATTTTCTCAGAAAAGTCAAGGAGACGCAATTTTGACCCATTTTCGAGAAAAATGCATTTCAAAAATTGCAAAACGGATGGTCATTGATCCGGTGTAGAAGTATATCGAAGAGTCGGTAGCTCCCAGGTAGAGCGCTCGGCTGATGGCCGCAAGGTTGCGCGTTCGATTCTCGCTATCCATACTTTTTTTTTATTCATTGAACTGCTTGTTTATTTAATTTTTGAATAACATTTTATAAAATTATACCATTTAATGATTATTTACTCCTTATTTTCAATGAGAACTCTGTCAACTCTGTATCTATATTATTAAATTAAAGTTGGAACGAAGAATTTGAAATAAACATTTAAATAATAAATACGAAATATCAGTGGATGTAGAGACTCATTTCATAGATATTTACTAACAAGAATCAGAAGTGTCTTGAAAGTGTATTTTTTCACTTTGTTCCTACTTTAATTCAATAATGTAGATACTGGAAAATATTGAAGAATAAATAATTTCAATAAAATGCACAATTTTCCAAACAAGTAGTAATAAAAATACTATTAACAGAGATTTTATTGAAAATAAGGAATAAATAATCATAAAATGGTATAATTCTATCAAATGTTATTCAAAAATAGAATAAACAAGCATTTTAATGAATAAAAAAAAGTATGGATAGTGAGAATGGAACGCGCAACCTTCCGGCTATCAGCCGAGCGCCCTACCAGGGAGCTACCGACGATTCGAAATACTTCTACACTAGCTCGATGACCATAAGTTAGAAATTTTCGAAATGCATTTTTCTCGAAAATGGTTCAAAATTGCGTCTTCTTGATTTTTCTTAAGAAACCTCTGGTACGTACCTTTCATTGAGGAGAGTATCAATTCAAACAAAAAAAAGCAGACCTAAAGGTCCCCTTGTTAGAAATAATAAATATCATATAATAATTTATTTTACAACAAATTATTTATTTTCGACGAAAAAGGACCTTTTTCCGAAAATTGTCGTATTTCCTATAAGGCAGAATAATTTTTTAGGAAATAATTGTATTTTTAACTAAAAAAGATTACTTTTTCACCATAACAGAATAATTTTCAATCCACAAGGACGAATTTTCTATTCAAAACGACAAATTCAACAAAACAGTTGAATTTTCGTTAAAAAAAAGACGACTTTTTAACCAAATATTCGAATTTTCAAATAAAAGAGATTAAACTTAATTATTAAACATTTAATTAAACATTAAACTATGGCAACGGCCATACCACGCTGGAAACACCAGTTCCCGTTAGATCACTGAAGTTAAGCAGTGTTGGGCGCGGTTAGTACTTGGATGGGTGACCGTTCGAGAATAATACTACTGCGTTGCTGTTGGCGGTCGTGGGTGTGGTGAGCCCACACTTGTAGTTATTTACTACAAGAAACTATCCACTTAGAAACACTACCCGAATCGGGTAGTGTCACGCCTACCCCTAGAGGCTCGCCGAAAGGGAAACGGCTTAATGGTATGAAAAAAAAAAAACTTCAGAAGTAAAAACAGTTAAATTTTGAAATGAAAAAGGATTTTTTAAGAGGCAGTTGAGTTATCAGCCTGCAAAGTTGAATTTTCAACAAATAGATAGTTTTCATAAAAACAATTTAATTCAAACAATAGAATTTCATAATTGCTGAAAATTCATTTTCAACATTCCCCGATTTTTCCTCTTGAAATTTTTTTTACAATATGACTTTCCGTGATTTCTATAATATATGCATAACAAATATCACTTCAAATATACTCAGAATTCAACTATTGTGTATGTATTTCTTTTAAAAATGTATACATTAAAAACTTTTCCACAATTGTACATTTTATTCACTTATTAACATTTATTTATAACATTGGAATTAATTTCCTGCAGCACCGATTCACACTTTTCCGCCTATACTTACACTTTTGAAGGTTAGGATTGACAAAATACAACTTATTTATATAATTTTGTATTATTTTCCACATTTGCGACCTGAAAACAACATATGTGACGTGCGCCGAAGAAAGGGGGCTTACTCTAAAAAAAATCAAAATCGAGGTTTTTACACCTTTCGATAGTTTTTGAGTTGCTCTTTTCAATGAAACCATCGAAAAAAATTTCCGAGCGTTATTATTGCTAATAATTAAGTTGATAGTTACCCGAGAAATCGTGCTTTCGCTCGAGAGCTCGAGATCCCGTGAAACACCACCCACAACCTCCCAGCACTCACCACTACATCTCCGCGTCTCATTTATACCCCGTCCGTGAGCACCGCCGCTATATTCGGGAGAATGCAGTGGCAAGCAGAGTTGGGTACGTAATTTACTCCAGGTAATTTACTTCGTTTTATACAGTAATTTACCACGTAATGTACGTCAAAAGTTTTCTACATGATGGAAATTACGTGTATGTGGAACTTGCAAATATTTCGATGCCTGTCTGACATAAGTACATAACCTCTGCGTATGGACTGTGGGCATGTGCTTGCCAGTCGTGCAGCAATTATTTTGAATTTTCAAAAATAAGGCAAGATGAATATGATCATATAATTGCAAAAATTAATAATTCAACACTATTCACATAACTATGACCTGGAAGGCGTTTATAATCACTGTTCGTCAATACTTTATCGCAAAATAGGAACTTAGCTCATAATTTTAATCGTTAATTAATCCATTAACTAGAATTCTGGAATTAATTAAGGTTTGGTAAGGTTATGTCACGTGCTAAGAAATTCAAAAGTTGAAAACAGACAACCGCCATCATTGCCATGTAATTTACCAGTTTTCTACAGTTTTCTACGTAAATCACTTTATTTAGGTAATTTACGTAGAAAACCTCGAGTGAGGCGTCACTTCGCAACCCTGGTGACAAGTGGAGAGGGAAGATTTCCTTAAGGTCTCTCTACAATAGGACTTCATAAGTCGACGAAGCATCAACGCAAAGTCGATACAGCATCGACGAAATGCGTGCACACCTGTTGCCAACTTCGAGCATTTTTGTGGCGCTTCACGTGATCCGTCGTTCCAAATTTCCGATATTCAAAAACTAAAATGGCCGATAAAGTTTTGATTATTCTGTCATAACACCAGGGTGTCAGTTAAGATCGAGCATCTTGTTATCATTTTTTGAATTTTCAAATAAAAAAGAGAACAGAAGATATTACCCGATTTTAAAATTGTTTTTTTCTTTCACTTTTTTCGGATGTCATCCCACAAATTTTTTCGCTAACAGCTCAAACGATTCGACTAATTTGATCATTTTTAATCCGTCCTACTGGACACTGCCTTCATTTTAAGCAATTTTAAGTTAAAAATATTAAACATTACACTGCAAACATTTGTTCAAACTGAACACTTTTTTAGTTAGAAGCTACAATTTTTGTAATGAATCTATTTATTTCAATTTATTGTAAAATTGAAAATGGTTTATAAAGTTTCAATCGGATGTTAACATTTGTTTAGCTTTCTGAATCGTCTTGTAAAATCAATTATTGTTCCATTTTCAATACTCGAACTAAAGTCTAATTTTAGAGATCAATAATTAATTTATATTAACAGTATTGAATCAAGTTAAGAAGTTCTCATTCAAAATCTTCAATTTCAAACGCTTTCAATTTTTAATTTGATTAAGACTTCGAGGCTGCATTTTGGGAATCTTCAAATTGAAAATGTTAAATAAATGAAAAATTTTTAATCTCCAATTTTGAAAGCTTCCATTTCAGAGCATTTTCGCTTTGAATGATTTAATTTCAAGTTTAGTTTTGCATATTTAAATTCAATATTTTTCAGGGTTGAATATTCGAAGCGTGAGTATGAGAAGAATTTTTAAATCCAATACATGAGCTTAAATTTATTACATTGTGACGTATTCAATTTAAAAGCCATTTGAAAAACTACTTTGTTCTGAGGCTATAATAATTAAAATTATTTTATTGGAATTAACGAGGAAACTATAGTTAGGAGGAAATGAAGAAGCATACAAAATTGCGTAATTTAGTTAATGAATAGGTTCTTCATAATTCATTTAACATTTTCAACTGGTATCAGAAATTATTATTCTAGACCAAATTAATTTAAAATCATCCAGGTTCTACACTTGAGATTGCAGAATCTGTAGGGGACGAAACATCCCTAGTAGAAATTGGTCCTAGTTCAATGCAAATTTCTAGTCGGTTTTCCCTACATCTGGTTAGCACCCAACTAGGAATCTTGCCAGGTACTATTGAGGAATGTAATGCTGCTTCGAGTGAGGAACTGATTGGGAAATCTAAAAGGAATTTAGTTAGTTACTTACGAGGTAGTTAAGTAGTTAATAAAATTATTTCCATTTTTAAATGAAACTAAACTCTTTTATTTTCAAAAATATAAGCTACATTGTAGATTTTTCATTCCTCGTTTGGTCGCTTGCTTTTTTAGTCCTTGGCCGCCTTAGTCCGCTCGATCCGACCTCCATCCAATTTTTTAGCGCTGGAGATGACGCTCGACAACGTCATTTCAAAGTCTTTGGAGGACAGTCTTTCACCCCTTTCATTTTTGCGTATAGTTAAAAAATCCGCGAAAATTAATAGTGATCAGTAAAAATGCATGCATTTTTGAAAATTCGATTGTGTTAAAATATCTTATCTTTGAAAACGAAATCTTTCTTATCACTTTTCTTAACTGTTGAACTTTACTGTGTAAGTTTACTGTGATGTTTTTCATCAGTGACATCCCCCTGTTATACATAGATTTCAACACAATATCCATTTGGAAATCAAAAGAGCTAGCATTTCAGAGTCTGCAAAAATAATCGAACAGATAAAAATCCGATTGAAATTTTTGATTTTAATTCACGATTTGATTTTTTTCTAGTCAAAAACCTCAATATATTTTAAATAATGACGACTTCTGAATTAACTTTTGTGAAATTCTAACTTTGAAAAATAACTTTCATTGACTTTTAATTAATAATGAATATTCAATATTTTTTTATATTTGCAAATTAAAACTTTAAGGCTCATGTAGGGGGTAATGTAACCTAGAAAACTCACCTGAAAAAATAAATTCCAAATGATAGCGCAACGATTGATTATTGGGGGGCAATTTTTTTCCTCGTGGATGCTCAAATCCATATTTGAGGCGGAAAGTCTCTGCAGACCACCAACACTTGCGATAAATAGGTTAAATTCCTTAAATATTGCATCTCCAAAGCAGTAAAAGAAAAATAAACAGAACTTGAGCGATATCTAAGGTAGATGAATTATTCCGACAGACATAGGAGTTTATTTTTGAATTTTTTTTAGTCATTATTTCACTTTAAATGTATTTTTCCTTCTTTTAGTGTTTTTATAAAAATATATTTTTCAATAAGATACATTTATCATGGTTTTTAATCATTTATTAAACTTTATAAAAATGATCACTGTTTTGTCTGTTGCAATAATTTTTCAACTTTGAACATCGCGCCAGTTGTTTATTCTCTTTTCTGCTGCTTTGGAAAAGCAATATTTGAGAAATTTAACACATTTATCGCAAATGTTGACAATCCGCAGGGACTTTTCGCCTCAAACATGGATTTGAGCTTCCAAGAGAAAAAAAGTGGCCTCCCGAAAATCATTCGTTGCGCTAGCATTTGGAATTGATTTTTTTAGGTGAGTTTTCTAGGTTACACTACCCTCTACATGACCCTTGAAAAAAAAGTATTTCAGATTATCCGAAAATTAACGACCTTTGAATCAAAAAAATGCTCTTATTTTCGTCGATTGAAATTGTAAGTGAAGCATTTTAAAAAATTTGCATCAATCAATATAATCAACAAAAGTTCGTAACTGACGAGACAAATATCTTGATTTTTTGTTTAGTTTTTTATGAATATATGTTACGATACCTTCAAATCCGTCGACTTGTTTTATATTTCCTGCTGGTAAATATATTGTAAATTTATTGAATATCAGACATATTTTAAATTTCGTAAAAGAAAAAAAAAAGAGTTTAAAAAATCCTTCATTCTCAGTTTTGCAAAGGTCGTTATTATTAATTTTGTTGTAATCTTCTTAATATGCTAAGTTTTACAAAATATGGTCCTAAAAAAAATTAAAATATTTGAAACTTACAAAATTTTTTAAATTGGGCATATTAAGTAAATTACGGGAAAAATGAAAATGAACTATATTTTTGTAATGCGCTGAAAATTAGGAATGTTTCAATACAGATTTAAATCAGGGTCCAGTTATTTTAATTGCAAAAAATTTTTTTTTTCAATTAAATTTTGAGTCTGGTGCAGTTCATGCTCAAAAACATATTACGATAGTTTGAAAAAGTTCAAAAAATTATTTTAGTTTCTTGAGATTTAGTAAAAAGAGCTTTTGGCCTAGAAAGGCTGAACTTATATAAATCTTTCGAGATGACATATAAGTCAGGAGATTTAATAGAAAATAAACAGAAAACGCGAGATCTCTTACAAGAAACTGAAAAAAATTTCTAATCCGATTCTTAGAAATTTCTCAAAATCATTTGAAAACCCATGAAACTCCCGTCAAATCTTTTAAAATCATTGGAAATACTTTAAATACCGTATACTCACTTCAAAGCAAGGGCCGTTCAAGCAACTCCATGTATAGCGGCCGTCTGAGACTGGTTTTAGTAAGTCTTGTCGCCACAATTTCGTGCAATTTCTTGAATTGTTTCACCGTTAATCTCACCATTTTATCAAACCCTTCTTCGTCATAATTTGCGTAATACAAAAAATTGTATTATACGTGCCAAACATGTCACGCGTTTCGTTCGTAAGGTGCGGTTTAACGAACCAACGACGACTTGATTCTTTCCTTTTAGAATCTTCCACATATTTCGCGTGTAGCTGGAGAAGACACTCGACCATTTTTAAATCGGCCATTTTAGTTTTTAAATATCGGAAATCGGAACGACGGATCACGTGAAGCGCCACAAATATTCTCGAAGTTGGCAACAGATGCGCGTGCATTTCGTCGATGCTGCATCGACTTTGCGTCGATGCTGCGTCGACTCATCAAGTCCTATTGTGGAGAGACCTTAGTCTTCCCTCTCTCCTAAAAGTCGCGTCTATCGGGTCGAGTTCGACCGCTCGTCCTGAAAAATCTCGTTTTCGAGAGTAAGCCCCCTTTCTTCGGCGCACGTCACATATAAGTCACATGTGCAATATTCCAGTAACAATTTATTGATAAAAAGCGTTCCAATATCGATATATAAGATGATTTCAACGATTACCGTGAAATTTCATGAAATCGGTCAGATGACAGGGTCGGTCGGCGTCAACTTCGGTCACTCCCCATCCCTAGGGTTGATTGACAGCCTCACGATGGCAATTACGGTATAAGGATAATGTTTTTCGCTTTATTTTGAAGTAAATGGCACATTTTTTGGGAAATATGACACTTTTCTGTCAGATAATGTGAGGTATATATTGCAAGAGTTGCCAGACTCCCAAATCCGATGATAGGCTAGAGAACCATTTTGCTTTTACGCTTTCGCGCGACAGATCAGCGCGCGGATTTTAAATCTTAAAAACTCCAAATGTGTGAATTAATTGACCAAAATATATATAATATATTACATTGAGTATGAGTACTAATTGCACAACTGTTAATTGAGCCTAAATTGTAAGATTATTTGATTATATTTCTAGCCCTGGACAGTTTAGGGCGAGGTAATTGAGCTAGATTTAAAAACTGAATTTATACTCGAATTTTATACACTACCGTCGGAAATTGTGCGTACGACTCGTGTGAGCACTATTAAAAATCACTGCTAAATTCGAACCACGATATTTCGGCGAAAAAAAGAGATAGGGCATTTTTTTTAAAACAGTTGGAAAGCTCATGAAATTCCACGTCTATTTTTTTCATAAACCTAAAAATTATACGAAATCGAGACTGAAATCTTAGCTTCAATTTAAGCCAAGAAAACTTAAAAAATATTCATGGGTGCCCGAGATATGATTAAAAATATTCAATCGTATCTGAGCTCAATTTTAATCGACGATCACGGTTCTCGGCCGGTCTGCTGCTCGTCTCCTTCGTTGAGGCAGGACCGAATAGGCCGCGCACAGAGGTGGCGCCTAAGTGGACATTGTCTTAATATGGAAATAATATTATATTCAAATAATTTTTAACAATGACAAATAACAATAAAGATTTTTTTTTCATTCACCATAATTTGAAATAAAAATTTCTAATGAAGAGAACCAAAAGTATAAGAGGCGCCACCTCAGTGCGTGGCCTATTCGGTCCTGCCTTAACGAAGGAGACGAGCAGCAGACCGGCCGAGAACCGTGATCGTCGATTAAAATTGAGCTCAGATTCGATTGAATATTTTTAATCATATCTCGGGCACCCATGAATATTTTTTAGGTTTTCTTGGCTTAAATTGAAGACAAGATTTCAGGCTCCATGTCGTATAATTTTCAGATTTCTGAAAAAATTTTCCTAGGTCGTGCAAAAAGTTGAATTTGAGGTAGAAAATTTGAGAAAATCTTGAATTTTTTTTTGAACTTCTCAAGTGCTGTACTATTTTTAGAAGGGCAAAAAAATATTTGTTGGATACCAATAGACGTGGAATTTCATGAGCTTTCCAACTTTTTTTAAAAGATGCCCTATCTCTTATTTTCGCCGAAATATCGTGGTTCGAAGTCAGCAGTGATTTTTAATAGATCTCACACGAGTCGTGCGCACAATTTCCGACGGTAGTGTATGTATTGTAATTAGTCATATTAGTATATATGTTAGGCTCAAAGACCGAAAACGGCCAAAGACCGTAAAATACGGCCAAAACGCGTTTTGGCCGTTGCAGAAATGCCAGAACGCGTTGTGGCTGTTTTGAAAACGGCCAAAGACCGTTCTGACTGGTAGTTTTCAAAAGGGCTGACTCAAAACTGTTCTTTGGAGTAATCGAACTGTATGAGACGCATAGTAGAAAACAAGACTTCTTTGGGACGAAAATCCGCCGACTTCTCAAATTTCGATCGAACAAAGTATTTCTTTTTCAATACTGAGAAAGGATGGTACATTGATGGATTTATTATTTGACATCAAAAATGCAATTGTTCATATTTGTACTATCTACAAACACCCGCCCCCTTTGAAACGTTAGAGTAATAATATAAAATGACCCTCCCCCACATAAGAATTGAGTTTGAAATCCAAATAAATTCAAATAAATTGCAAATATATTTGTACCTTTTGGTATTTCAAAACATTCTACATTGATAACAATTTTTTTTCTAAAACATGATACTGTGATGGCAAAAGTAAACAATCTTTACTCCATGAACAAGAACTGTTGATTATTGAAATAATATTCACTTAAAAAATCAGTTTGCCAGTAGCCAAAATATACGTTTGTTTATAAAAATTGGTTTAATAATAATTAACTGTTCTTGACCTATAGAAAAATATGATAGCAAAGAATAATTGGCAATACATTTTTAGTTAGTTCCACTAAAAATTTGGGTCTCTTTGTGGAACAATAGCGAAAAATTAAATTTGTTCATGAATATTGTTTGAGTAACTAACAATTGTTGATTCGAAAAAAATGGCAGCAAGGATTCATTAGCAAGACATTTTCGGGTAATAATGCAAACAAGATATTTAGCCTATTCATTGTGACATAAGAAAACTGTGTATTTGTTTATAAAAATTGTTTGAATAATTTTCAAGCAGCAGCAGCTAGTCTTCACTTATCGTAATTGGAAATTAAATTCTCTTATATTTTATTTAAAAATTGTGCATTTCAAGCAGCTAATCTTTGCGAAAGACTTTTGTCCACAAAAAGTGACCAACGTAAAACCAACGTAATATCTGGACTAGGGTAGCTGGAAAACACTTTTTTTTCTCTATAGGGCGACGATCCCCCCCATTTTGTTCCAAATCCGAAAAAAGAGATTGGCTTATTTTTTTCGATTCTATTTCCATTTGTTTAAATAATTGAGAATTAATTAAGCAATGGTAATAAGTATTCCACTTGACCAATATAAATAATTTTAGGTGAAAAAAAGACGAGAATCCAGTGCCCAAAAGGTCGTTTTTATGGAGAATTGATATTTTTGGTTTTAAGGGTAGTTTTCAGGGACTCGCGAGGGTGTGTTGGGGGCCATTCAATTATTACGTAGAGGTCCCGAGGGGGAGGGGGGTGACAAAAATCTCTACATTGTCTTACCTCGGGGTGAAGGGGAGTTAAAACCATTCTTACGTAATATCTTACTATGTCAATTATTGTTTCAATTCGAACGATTACAGTAGCTACCACTACTTCCAAAGACTAATATAATTTTTTCAGAAAACAAAAATCTTTTGTTTAAGTCAAATAACAACGTGTTTTAGCTTTTCTAATGATATGTAACTATTCAACGCTATTAAGAAAAATTTTAAGTTAAATATTACGTAAGAAAGGGTGGGGGGTTCAATAAATCTTATGTATCCTCACGTGGGCGGGGGGGAGGGGGGGGCTGCACAAATGGTCAAAATCGCCCTTACGTAATTAATTAATGGCCCCTCAAGGTTGTCAAACCCATATATCCGATAAATGAAAATTTTCGCTGAGTAATTCTCTACAAGCCTCTTTACTTTCCCTACACATTTTTTGAAACCCTAAAAAATTATTTCAAAAACTGATAAAAGTGATTTTTCCCCATGCATTTTACATGGGAAACTTCAAGTCAAAGCCGGCAGCAGTTCAAATAAAAGAAACGTGGAAACAAAAATTAGGCATTTTCTTTTTTCAGATTAAAAACAAAATTTAACTCTAAAGGGCACTTTCGAGTCCGCACTTTTGAAAACTCACAATCAGAACGGGTGTAGGGTGTTTGGAAAAGGACAGGGCGCGTTTCTTTTACATCTTGCGAATGTAGGAGGTATTGTATTGATGAAAAGTGTAAATTTCGGTCCATCTACGTTAAGTGTAATTCTCAATGTCATTCAAGTGTTTCATGGAAAAACAAATATAATTATTACTTTTACCTTTTTTGGCGCCAGCCCTTTTAAAAACTACCAATCAGAACGGGTTTTGGTCGCTTGAAAAAGGACAGAACGCGTTCTGGCATTTTCAAGAATGCCAGAACGGGTTCTGGTCATTCTGAAAACGACCAAAACTAGTTCTGGTCGTTTATTTCGGTCTTTGGCCGTTTTCTAAAGAGCCACAACGCGTTCTGGCATTTCTGCGACGGCCAGAATGCGTTTTGGTCGTTTTTTTCGGTCTTTGGCCGTTTTCGGTCTTTGAGCCTAACATATACACGAAGGGTAATCCTTTCGCTGAGGCGAATTTCGGAATTCAAAAAATTAGTGATTTTATCTAATTTCAACTGTTATAGCGTTTGAATGACTTTCCAGCGAAGCAACACAACAAACCATCAATTATGTGAAGTTGTCACAAAAGCTGACAAATACGTCAACATTTGCTTTTACGCTTTACGCTCGGCAGATCGGCGCGGATTTTAAATCTTGAAAACTCCAATTTTATATGAAGTACGCTTCTTAAGGCGCTTCGTCAAGCTTGGTTTTTAGCCCATGTATTCGTTTTGACATTAATCACGCTAAACGGATGAATTGTTCAATTTAAGATTTGAAGCACATAATCTGAAGGGTATAGTGCCTAACATTAATGGCTCTTTTTATTTAAAATGGTCTTGTTTTTGTGTTTTTTTAATTAATCGAAAATATGGTTTATTTCTGCGCCTGTAAACAAGCAATCCGCCACCGGGAAAGTACACCCGTTAAACCTAAAACAGGCGCTCTGCAAATGCATATAGAATTTACGATAATTCACCGTGACGGTTTTCGAGCATGCTGAACCCAGGGGGTCGCTCGTAAATCTTCCGCTCTTTCCATTGTTGCATCCTGAGACGATTCGAGCCGCTTGAACGAAATTGATAATTATTAAAATATGCATAAATTGAATTTTTATATGCTGCATTAGGTTCATTACATAATTACGAGATGATTAAAAAAAGATAGAAAAAAATCGGTTCACTCGTTCAATTTCTGTTGGGAGTTTTGGTAATGTTGCATTTTATTCGAGATTACCTTCAATATTGAGAATATTCACCAATCTTCCAAATCTTTTTTTCATTTTTTGTTTCAAATTATATAATCTTCAAATTTTATCAGCTAATTAAAATGTCATCGATTCGTGTTTTGCGCAATTTTCGATATTGTCACTGTATTCATTTTCGGTGGGTGATTTACTTTGGTCTTTATGGAGAAAAAAAAACCAGAGTCAAGGATGATTAATCAATTCATTGAATATTCGATTCGATTCATCGATTCTAATTGTTATAAGCAAGTGATATTAACAAAATGTAAACATATAGCAAATTTTGCTTCAAAGTATCTTCGTAACTTGAAATTGCTTCATTTTATCAACTCGATCATTTTTGATCATGAAAATTTGTTGTATCGTATAATTTGTTCGTTTTATAAACAAATTATGTGAATAAATGCATAGTTGAGGCGTTCATTGGCAGAAAGTAATCGTTTTTCTT
>CAKNXH010061614.1:0-26936 GCA_932178445.1 Andricus quercusramuli
AATTTTCTCAAGAAATTTATAAAAACTATATGTATTTATATTTTGAAAACAAACTGATAATACTTATTTTCCTGTTCACAGTATTTAAAATTTAATTTTAGCTGGAACCAAAACGTGATTGAAGCATTTTTTAAAGTTTATTTATTTTTAGTGTTATATAAATATAATTTTCCTAAGATTCTTCAGAAAATTCCAAAAGAATTGGAAGATTTCAGATATATCGAAAAATTGTCTAGATATTTTAAAAGGAAGTTTTTTTATTTTACAGGATTTTATAAAAATTCGAGTTTAGTTTATGACTTGTAAATATTCAGAAGAAATAAAAAAACATTTGATCAATCATCAAGAAGAGAGATTTTTGACCAAAAATTGTTTATTTTAACAGAAAATATTAAATATATATTTGATTTTATTTATTGAAGGGAATACAAATTAGTACAAAGATTTGTGTTCCTTTTTTTGGTTTGGTTCAAATAAAAAATTGCTGAATTCATCCAAACGAAATTTGCAGTTGAGATAGAAAAAAATTCAATTTCAGGGGAAAAATAATTCTTAATGCAAAATAAAAATTTCGAATAACGATTTTTTTAAGTTTATTCATTTTTAAGGTTTTATAAATATAATTTTTCTATGATTCTTCAGAAAATTGCAAAATAGTTTGAAGATTTCAGATGTGTCGAAAAATTGTCTAGAAATTTGTTGAGACATTTTTTTTATTTTATAGGATTTTACCGAAATTCGAGTTTAATTTATGTTGAATTCTGAACCAAAACTATTTGTTTTCACAGAAAATATTAAATATTTACAGGATTTTGTTTATGATGGTAATTCAAATTATTACAAATTTTAGGAAAAAATCGAGCATAATTCAGAACTTGAAAAAGTTTTGAAGAAATTTAAAAATATTTGATAAATCTGTGGACAGTAGTTCAAATATTAACCAAGTAGTTGAATTTTTAACAAAAAAGTATGAAGTTGCAAAAAAATGTGTGGGTTGATATTTCAATAAAAAATAATTTAATTTGAAATCAAAAACAGTTGAATTTATCCAAAAAGACGAATTTTCAACAAAATATATGAATCTTCTACCAAAATAAGAAGAATTTTCAACAAAAACGACGAGTTTTCAACTAAATTTATGAATCTTCAATGAAATGAATAAATTTTGAACAAAATATTTCAAATATTAACCAAGTAGTTGAATTTTCAAAAAAAAAAGTTCAAAGAAATGTAATAATTGATATTTCAATCAAAAAAATATTGCAATTTGAAATAAAAAATTGTGGAAATCATCCAAGAACGACGAATTTTCAACAACATAGTTGACTCCTGAATAGAAGCAAATTAATTATCAACCAAAAAGATAACTTTTCTACCAAGAAAATTAATTTTATGCATATAGAAATTTTTATTTATTTTTTATGCCTATATAAAATGCTGAGTCTTCAACGAAATGAATGAATTTTCAACAAAGAACTTCAAATTTTAACCAAGTAGTTGAATGTTTGGTAACTTTTGGAAATCTTTCAATGTAATAAAATATTTATAATCTCTCAAAAATTCCTAAATATCTTTTAAATTGACTCAAATCATAGAATGTAGACATTTTTTTTTAAATTAAACTAAGTACCTCAAAATGTTCCAGATTCTTTTTCGACACTTTTGGAAAATCTTTTGAAATGTTTCAAAATATATTTAAATATCCTCTACAAATTATTTTTTTACAATGAAAAATTATAAAAAATATTTAAAAATGTACAATTTGTTAACGAATTTGTTGACATCTTATCAAAGTTTAAATTATTTTTGAATATTTTAAAAATTTCGAAATATCTTTTTAAATAATACGAAGTATTCCTAAAATTTTTTTATATCCTAAAAATTTCAAAAAATGGTCGTAAAATCTTCCAGATTCTTTTTAGACATACTTTTAAATCTTGTGAACATAAAATTAATCTTTTAAAATTGAACCAAAATCATTACAAAATTATCTAGAAAGTTTTAAAGAAATTTGAAAATATATGGTGCAGAGTCTGTACCATTTTCATTTTTACAAAATATGTAATTGTAATTTTCATAAAATTCTTACGAAAATTCATAAAGATTTTTGAAGGTTTCAGATATTCCTAATCAAACTTTGGCAAAAAAACAAAATTTTTCAACCTTATAGTTGAATTTTCAATCAAAAAAAGATAAATTTGATAAATCCTTAATAAGAAATATAATATGTAATTGATATATATGTGTTTTCAAAAAAAGAAGGATTAAGTTTCTCCTAGAAAGACAATTTTTCAAAAAAATACAGAAATTTCCAACTAAATATTTCAAGATCTAATTAAAAGAGGTAAATTTTCTACTAAAAGAAAAAAGAATTTTCAACAAAATTGTAAAATTTGCAACTGAAGCAAAAAATTTTCAACCAAAAATGGAATAGTGAAATCTGCAGATAAAAAAATCGAAGTTCCAACAATATAGTTGAATTTGCAATCAAAAAAGTGAATTTTCAAGTAAAAAAGAAAATATTTTGAACCAAAAATAGAATAGTTCCATTTTCTGTAAAAAAAATTAATTTTCAATCAAGAAAAGGCGAAATTTTCAATAGAATAGTTGAATTTTCAGCCATGGAACTAAATTTTCAACTAAAGTAATGAATCTTCAACCACAAAATTACTTTTTAACAATGTAGTATAACTTCGAACAAAAAAAGATTTTAAATATTTTAATATTAAATAAAACAGTGGAATTTAAACAAAACAGGCAAATTTAAAAAGAAATACTTAATTTTTAAGTTCAAAAATTAATTTTTAATAAAAAAAATAACAAATTTTCAATAAAATGGTTAAATTTTCATCGAAAGAAATCAATTTCAAGTGAAAAAAATTGTAACAATAACTAAAATGGTCCAATTTTCAGTTAAAAAAATAATTTTGAACCAAAAAAAAGGAGGTTCAAATATAGACATTGATTACACAAATAGGTATTGAACAAAATACCTTAATTTTCAATAAAAAATAATGAATTTTCAATCGAAAAGATGAATTTTCAAACAAGAAGATTCATTTTCTACAATAAAGGCGAATTTTCAGCTAGAAAATTAATTTTTGATGAAAAAAGAATATTTTCAACAAAGTAGTTAAATTTGTATCCAAAGATATAAATTTTTAACCAAAATAAATGAATTTACAAAAAAAAAAAAAAAAAATTTCTAGAAAAAAGTCCATTTTCAAACACATAGTTGAATTTTCAACTAAAAAGATTAATTTTTAAGAAAAGAAAGACGAATTTTGATTAATTTTCAAGCATCAAGATTAATTTTAACCAAAATATACGAATTTTCAATATTTGTTTTCATGAATTTTCATCCAAATGGTTCATTTTTAAACGAAAAGAGGCGAATTTTGAAGCAAAGATGGACAAGATCTTTTCATTTGAAAATTCAACTATGTGCTTGAAAATTGTTTTTTTTTTTCCGAAAATTATTCTTCTTGTTTGCAAATTCATTTATTTTGGTAGAAAATTCTTTTCTTTGGTTGCAAATTCATTTTTTTAGTTGCAAATTCATTTCTTTCGATGAAAATGTATCTAGTTTATTGAAAAATGTTTTTTAAAAATTAATTTTCGATCTTGAAAATTGAGTATCTTATTTAAAATTCTTCTTTCTTGTTTGAATTCAAATGTTTTTTTAGCAATTTCTGTATTGGAAGATTCATTACTTTAGTTGAAATTTTATCCGTATAGCAAAAATCTAACTATTCAATTGAAAAATTCGCTTTTTTAAATAATTTTTTTTAACAGAAAATTTAACTATTCTATTTTTGGTTAAAAATATTTTCTTTCTTAGTTGAAAATTCACTTTTTTTGCGAATTGAACTATATTGATGGAAACTCAATTTTATCTGAAAATTTCACTATTCCATTGTTGGTCAAAAACTAATTTTTTAGTTGAAAATCTAATACTTTTGTTGAAAATTCGTTTTCTTTTAGTAAACAATTTACCTTTTTTAGTTAGAAGTTGAAATATTTTGATGGAGATTTATGTATTTTGTTAAAAATTTGTCTTTCTAGCAGAAATTTAATCTTGTTTGAAAACTCATCATTTTGGTTGAAAATTGAACTATATAATTTTTGGTTCGAAATTTATCCTAATTAGTTGAAACTGACTCTATTTTACGAATAAATTATAAACTTTTATTAATAATTTGTATAAAAAAATCTATTTTTATATATTAAATTTGAATTTTCGCAGAAATTGGACCCGAACAGATCGCGCACTCTGGTGAGTGCTAAACTGACCCGTTAGAACGGTTCCATCGGTATTGTCAGAAACTGTAAACATATAATACTTCCGGCGAAAGAAAAAAATATAGAAATAACTAAAAAAGTATACGGCACTCATAATACGGATATAATTCATATTTTAAACGTTTTTTTACTTTCGAATAATCTCATGGTCGAAAAAAATACCTGTTTAGATCCTCTGTTGAATTATGAAAAGGGAGAAGGTAAATTTTGTAGTGTTTATGGCACAAGTAATATGAGGTCAGATTTGTGGGACCATGGTCACGGTCAAAGGCGTCAGTCACAACGTCAAGCAGACTAAAGGGCAAAATTGTACTAAACTAAATCAACTAAAATCTAAATAGTGTCACGTGTGGCAAACGCATTCTATGTCCCCCTAGGGTTGTAAAGTTTCATGAAACTTTGGAAACGTTTCAAAGTTTCCAAAGTTTCAAACATTAGGGCGGGAAAATTCAAAATATAATAATCCTCCTATGGATGAAAACTCGTAATTTTATGGAGGAAGATTTCGTGTTACTCATAGTAAGTCATAGGGTGACCTCTATATATTTAAAATTAAAACCAGCAGAAACAAAAAAGTAGATTTCTTATTTTATCGATCGCCGATAATTATTCCAATTTATTTATTTTTACTATTACTTTCAATGTAAGTTGTTATTAAAGATATTATATCTTTAGTTGTTATGACTGACTTTCTCGATACACGGCATACGCAGCGTAAAATAAAATGTATTTCAGTCATTTTTCTACATTTCTAATCCAGTCGCAGATGTTCTCCTTTATCATGATATGCGCGTTATATTTCGGTCGATATTATTTTATGTACTATAGTTTACTAGATTAGATTAGATGAATGACAAAATAGTCTCAGTTCGTGGCGCTACCGCAGTGATGTATTATAGAGCTTGAAAAAATATAATGTAAAAATTAATTTAATTTTGTAATGAAAGTTATAGTTCCATGCTTCCTATTTTCTTAACTGATTGATTAATAATTTTTTAAAAGAGTTTGTTACAGAAAGATTACATTTTTATTCGTTTAAATTAAGTACATAAATTGATTATTCAATTGAAGGTCATGTAATTGAATATTGACTATAATTTTTATAATAAAAGATTACTTATGTTTATAATACCTCTATTCCAATTGTATAATTTTTGTAAATTTCTTGATGTTGTGAAATAAGTATTTGAATTCTGCTTTCAATATTATATGTACATATTTTTCACTTTTCTATGGAATTAGTTTAAAAGGTTCTTATTAATTCAAAATTTTAGAAAAATGTCAAGTAAAAATTATTCGAATTTTTTCTATTAAAATAACTTTTTATTGCTTTTTATGTTGTGAAATGATTAATTAATATATACATATATTTCGAATTTTTCTGGAATCAGTTTTATAAGTCCTTAATAAGTAAGATTTTGGTATACAAGGAATTGTTATGTAATCGAATATTGGATATGATTTGTATAATACAAGGTTATTTATATTTAAAATACTTCTATTCCAATTTCATAATTTTCAAAATCTTTACGATGTTGTGAGATAATGATCTGTATTCAATCTTCAAAATTATATGTGAATGTATTTTAAGTTCTTATGGAATTATTTAAAAAGATTATAAATAATTGCAATTTTTAGGAAAGAAATATTATTTTGATGTTCCAATGCAAATAATATTGTTGATTGATTTTTATGTTATGAACAGATGAATTAACTATAAATAACTATTGAATAATTGATTTTTTCCGAAAAAGTGAATTAAATAAAGACTGAATTCGAATTAATTTCAGTTAACTCACATAAATTGATTATTTATATTAAGGTTATGTGATTTAATATTCGCTGCTACTTTTATGATAAAAATTTATTTTTCCTTTGAAATATCTCCATTACAATTATATAATTTTTTCAAATGTTTGTGATGTTGTGAAGTGAGTATTCGAATTCAATTTTCAAAACTATATGTGCATATATTTTAATTTCTCCTGGTATTGCTTTAAAAGGTTATTGATAATTGAAATTTTCTGAATGTCCAATTGTTTCTGAGGTTGTGAAATGAGTATCTGAATTCTATTTTCAAAATTATATGTACATATGCTTTCACTTTTCCTGGAATTAATTTAATGGGTACTTCAAATTTAATAATGAAATTATTATGAAAATTCCCTCTGCCTAAGAATTTAGGCAAATCTTCAAACTTGGAAATAAACATCACGGTTATATTCATTTGAACAAGAATAATTACTAAATTAATTCAAATTTTCATAACAATAGAAAGTAAAAATCATTTGAATGATTTAATGAAAATAATTATTTGATACATTCCATGTTCTAAACTGATTAATTAGTTATGAGCTCATTAAATTCTGTCACAATATTCAATTACATAAATATTGAATCTGAATTAATTTTAATTAGATAACATGAATTGATTATTCACTTCAAGGTTATGCAATTGAATATTGGCTATAATTCTTATAATAATTTTTTTTAATACCTTCATTATAATTATATAATTTTTTTTTTAATGTTTGTGATGGTTTGAAATGATTGTCTGAATTCATGTTTTAAAATTATAAGTACATATGTTTTGATTTTTTATGAAATTTGTATAAAAGGTTATTGATAATTTAAGTTTCAAGTGATGTAATTAAAAAAATTTCAAATATGATTTCAAAATTAATTGAATATTTAAATGAAAATATTTGTGTAATGCTTTTTATGTTTTTAAATGATTGATTAATTATAGCTTCTATTAGAGCTTGAAGCTTCTGGAATTTTTCCAAAAGCTTATCAATAAATCAAAATATTTAGAAGTGAAAGTTAAAATTTATAAAAAAATATAAAGTAAAAATAATTTGATTGTTTCGATGAAAATAATTGCTTGAGGGTTCTCATATTGTGAACTGTTGAATTAATTATTATTAGTTGATTAATTTTAACCACAATATTGAATTACATAAAGATTGAATTTAAATTGTTTTCAATTCAGAAACATAAATTGATAATTTACTTTAAGGTTATGTAATTGAATAATTGATATAATTTGCATAATAAAAGTTTATTTTAATTTGAAATACCACTAATTACATTATTTTTGAAATGATTTTGGTGTTGTGAAACGAGTGTCTGCATTCAATTTTCAATATTATATGTGAATATGGTTTTTTCTTTTTTTTTCTGAAATTAGTATGGAAGTAGGTTACTTGTTAAGTTTAATCGTTGAGGGAGGAGTACACAGGCACAGAAAAACACTCGGGGTAAATAATTTACGTCACAACTTTATTAAAAAGAACATTCAAAAAATCGAATACACGCTCAGCCACGCTTCTCCGTTCCGGTCAAGCGTAGCACTGACTCCTCTTCTTCTTCTTCTTCTTCTTTCTTGCTTGTGGCTTCTTAGATACAACGAGCCATGTACTCATAAAAATCAATAATAATGGTCCAACTCATAACACACTTAAATCACAAGTCGACTAAAATTTCCAAGCAGTGTTCTAGATCCGTGAACTGTTTAATGTTCGGTTGACTGGTAAAACTGGTATCTAGCAGCCATGAAGCACACACTTTCGGTTAGAGTCACTCAAACTGTTAATAACTCCCGAGCGCCGCCAACGACAGATGCCACCACTCGCCCCAAACCCGCATGGGATAAGGAAGGAGGGAAGGCACCCAGCGCAGGTCAATTCACACCACGGCGCAGTTCAAATTATTAAGCCCGAACACCCCCCCAAAAAACGCCCCAGCTCGCCAATCGACTCAGCGGAAGGATTGAAAATAATCTCATTGATATCAAGTTGACCGTCCGAAGGCAAGTCCGGGAATCTCCGCCTAATATATCGGAAAAACCCGGACCTGCCCGCGGCAAGCCGAGGGCACTGATAAAGGAGATGGCTCAGGCTCCTGACCGCAGCACCACATTCGCAGCCCACCGGTAGACTCCACCCCATCCGGGCGAAGTGATCCCCTGTGCATATGTGTGATGTTCTTAATGTGGTGACTAGATTGATATGCCGTCTCGTAAGGCTAATTCCCCGGAACCATGGCCTAGGTGTTTTAATGTTGACATGCCTAAAATATTCCGCCCTCGAGCCTCCAGTTCTCCCATAAGGCCAACATAGGAGAGCCCAGTCCTGAAAGTCACGCAGAACCTCCAGGCGGAGGTCGTCAACAGGGACCCCCCCCCCCTGATTAATTACCGGGAGCCTGGATGCAGTCCTGGCTATTTCATCCGCTGTTTCATTCCCCCAAATGCCCATGTGCGCGGGTATCCAAACAATGCTGATAGAGACGCCCGACCGACCCGCTGCTGCAATCCAATCTCCAATGCATTGAGCAAGAGGGTGGCCCGAATGATCAAAAAGTCTGTCCCTTATGCGAACAAGGGCCGACCGGGAGTCCGAGAAGATGACGTACTCCGAACCCCTCCCCTCAATAGCATGCTTAACTGCGTAGAATAGTCCGTACAACTCCGCCGTCAGTGCAGATGCAAAATCCCTTATTCTAACCCCAAATATTAACCCAGATGATGGAACAAAGATCCCACAGCCAGCCCGCCCCAGCCCCAAATTCACCGACCCATCAGAATAAATCCTAAGAGCATTCGGATAATGCGATCCCACGAAGTCCTCGAAACGAGTCCGCACAGAGCCAGGGTCCCTGAACATAGTCCCTGATTCCAGGTCAAGTGAAACCGTTGCCGCTAAATTCGACCACTCCTCATCGAAATACGATGGTCTCCACGAGGTTATAACCGAAGAGGTGAACACGCTCATCGAGTTGAAGGCGTCAATCAAGCCACAACTCTCCGGACGCACCCTAAATCTGCTGTTCCTTGACAGCTCCGTTAGCGCTTGGAGTTTACTAACGAGAGGGTTCCCACTCCAGCTGAAATTCCTGAGAACGTACCTGTTGGCAAGGAGAGATCTTCTTAAAGAAAGGGGAACCTCACCCGCCTCAGAAAGCAGAACAGAAACCGGTGTGGAGCTCATGCAACCCAGGGAAACTCGGAGAGAAGCATACTGTACACGGTCTAACCTCTCGAGGGACGTCCTGCTTGCTCGGAGAAAGAGGGGAGCTCCCCATTCCAAGCACGCCCTGACAAGTCCTCTGTGAACAGTGAGGAGCAAAGAGGGCGAAGCACCCCAAGTAACCCTGGCTATAACCCTCAGGATGTTGATCGCCCTAGAGCCCTTGGCTGCAATGCTTGTGATATGAGGCAGCCAAGTCATGCGCCTGTCAAGCAAGACCCCCAAGTATTTGAGGGTTGCCTGACAGTGAATAACCGCGTCCCCAAGGGTCAGAAACCCCCCCCCCCCCCCCCCCAGGTCGACTCTAGACCTGGAGAAAAGACAGAGCTGACATTTTGGCACCGAGATAGACAGTTCAAGCGTTCCCAGCCAAGGAGAAAGCAACTCGAGCGCACGCAGCAGCAGGTCCTGAGCCTCTCGTATGTCAGCCGTGGTGACATACAGTAGTACGTCATCCGCGTACATGGCAACCTCAACCTCGTCCGGTAGACAGTCTCGCAAGAGTCTCAGCGCGAGCCCAAAAAGTAGTGGGAAGAGGACACCCCCTTGAGGTACCCCGACCCCACAGGTACCGGGATTACTATCGTCCGAAGAGAAGTACAACCTCCTCTTACAAACCAAAAATGAGACTACATTGAGGATTCTGGCCGGAACATCAAGCTCCCTTAGCCCCTCAATTAGAGCACCAGGGAGGACGGAGTTGAACGCGCCCTTAATATCCAGGACCAGAGCCATGGTTGCCCTGCCCTGCCCAAGGCCCACCATAATGTCCGCCACCACCGATCCAACGCAGTCCATTGAGGACCTCCCCCTCCTGAATCCATACTGGAAATCTGGGAGCCAGCTGTTGTGCTCCGCAAGATACTCCAGACGTTTTTGCACCAATCTCTCGAAGAGCTTGCAAAACGTGGATGTCAAGGAGATGGGGCGGAAGCCCTTACCCCCCGCCTTCGGGATAAAGTGGACCAAAGTGTCACGCCAACTCTCCGGGAAAGAGGACTCCCTGTACATTGCATTGAAAAGATCCCGAACAAATGTCAGAACCTTGTCAGAGAGACCTCTGATAACCTCGTAGGTTATTCCATCCAAGCCTGGAGCCGACCTCCTCTTACAGGCCTCAAGGGCAGCAGAGAACTCCTCCCTGGAAAAGTCCATGTTCATGGGGTCCGATTCATCAGCCCCTCTGATCGGTTCCACCTCTATCGCCGGGATGTCCGAGCGCACCCGTCCCTCACGCATCTCCCTGATCGCAGGGGAATCCGGGTCCGTTACCACGTGGGTATTGGGAGAATGTACACGAGCAGAAAGTGATTTGACCGTCCTCCAGATTTTGGCCAGGCCAGACGCAGGATCCAGAGTTTCACAGAATTCTCGGAAAGCCTTGTACTTTACCTCACGAATAAACCGCTTGACCTCGTTGTCAATTGTCTTGTACTCAGCCTTTAGCTCCCACGTCTGGTTGGCCAAGAATCTCTTACGAGCTGCACTCCTCCTGCCCTGAGCCATCTCGCAATCCTTGTTCCACCAGAGAGGCTGTCTCCTCCTGTCAGTACCTCTGGACGAGGCACGAAAAGCCCCATTAGCCTCCAATGATTCAAAAACAACATTGACGAATCTTTCATAGACCGAGCCCGGGTTCTCGCCCTCCCTCAGAGTCTCAGACAGAGCCGGTACGAATTCCTCCATCTGCCTATTAAACAAGGACCAATCGAGTGACTGCACGTTGAAACGAGTCGAGGCAGCCCTTGCCAGAAGAGGGGTTACGTCAAACCTACAAAAGAGCGGCACATGGTCAGACGAGTACGAGTTACTCCCTACCCTAAACGAGGCCAACGGGACTAACCCAGGTTCACAAAAAACAAGGTCCAGATTGTTGGACAACACACCGTAGGCTGACAGAAAGGTAGGCTCAGAATCATTCAAGGGAACCAAACTGGAGTCGTAAATCGCTGCACATAATTGCCTTCCTGAATAATTAGGACTAGGGGAGCCCGATATAGGGGAGTGGGCGTTAAAGTCCCCACAGAGGAGAGGCCTTCCGCACTCCCTTATTTTCTTGAACAGAGAAAACCAGGTGTCATATCGAATCCCAGCTTCAGGGGGAGCGTACACGGCAGCTAACGCGATTTTCCCCAGCGAGGAGGAGATTGTAATGCCCACAACATCAATATCAGCACTCCAGGCTCCCTCTATATCCATTCTATCAATGGAGAATTCACTCCTAGCGAGGATAAGAACTCCTCCCCCCACACGTCCATCCCGGCGATCCGACCTGTACGTCAGATAACCCGGAATCTCAAAGCTCAGCCCCTCTGTAAGCCAGGTCTCCGTGATGCAAAGGAGGTCCAGGTCGTTCTGGAAGAGGAGCGACTCAATCTCTCCCTTTTTGCAGGAGACACTATGGGCATTCCAATTAGCCAGCTTTATAGACTTGCTCCTATCAACCATGTCCCCCTCGACACTCCAAAACTCAAAGTGAAATTCAAGACGTATGCAAATGACTATTATAGATATTTAAAATTGCTCCAATTCTGTGCAGGATCAAGTTGGGAATGCTGACAATCAACACAAGTGTGAAGAATTGGCGGCGGGTATCTAGTAATGCCTAACCTTACACTATCAACAAAATATAACTAAAGCTAGCCGATATATACAAATAGACATAGTTGTCATTACTTGTCTATTACATTACTTGTCTATGTGTAAATATTTCCCAACACTCTTGAAAACTATGTAGTGCTCCTATGTGACCTGGATTAAATTAGACTTAGGATAACAACTAACAAGCATTAACAAGTAGTATTAGACTTAGGATAACAACTAACTAACATTAACGGGTAGAACAAATAACACCGAAAAATCTTTGATTGGAAACATCCAAAGTTGAAGAATTTTAAATCTTCGAAATTAATAAAATGTTTCCACAAAGACGTTCAAAATTACACAACATTCAAACATGAAGCCCAAGAATTGAATGTATTGCAATTCTCTAACTTCAAAGTGTTCAAAACCAAAGAACCCTGCACTTCGAATTTAGAATTAAAATTCAATAATTTGGTGTTAATATTCGAAACTTCTTCAATTTGAAAGAATGAAAATTGAAAAGTTTACTGTTGGTCATCAAATTTGACAAAATAAAGTTTAATACATACATTTCCAAAATTCCAATATTCATATTTGAAATTTGCAATAGAATATCATGAGTATTTATCCGTTTGATATTAAATATTTATTAAAATATGGAAGATTATGCAAGTTTTAAATTAACAATTTAAAATTGTGTAATTTGATGCACTTTACTTGAAACTTCTTTATCTCAAAAGACTTAGAACTGAAAAAAAATTTGACCTTAGACCCTCAAAATCATCCAAATTTAGAAATTCTCTGTAACACTTTAAATTGCAAACCCCTCAATCGTAAACCAGCAATAGTAACAAAAGTGATTTATAATTCAAATTCAAATGCAGAAATTGTTTAATCTATAATAGATTCTGTATGACGGATGTGAATAGGTAACTAGATTCCATGTAGAAAAGTATTCTAAGGATAGGATAAGATACCGAAGCTAAATAGCGCCAAAAATAGAAATAGTAACAGAGATTATTTATGTTTAGACCTTCAAGTTTTAATCCCGCAGGAGCATTTACAAAGAATTTCCATATATAGTTATCACAAACACGAATGATTAAATTGATTGCAACTGGTAATCCAAAGTTTAATGTTTTAATCTTCACCGAGACAATTTGCACCAAGTTTCATAGCACTCAATAATTGTGACAACATAAAACAGAACCAACTTGAAACTCAAATAAACTCACCCTAGTAATTGCTACTCTATACTTAACTTAGCATTCAAAGAGCATAAAGAAGCCCGGAATAACAACAACAAACTGTTTTACAATTCAGATTTCAAATTAAGTTAATGAAGGGATTTGCAACTGATTTAATCTTATTCAAAGTTTGGAACAAGATAAGAACAAGATAAAAAGCAACAAGTAACTATGTTATGTATTCTAAATGTATCCTGAAGGTCGAAAGTGAAACGAACTTCAAGAAAAGGAGAAACAAGACAGAAGGTTACTGGTCATCACTAAAGCCCTGAAAATCTGCCTCAGTGTCCTCCAAGAAATCTCGGCCAGGAGAAAAGGGTCTCTCTCTCTCTGCAAGCCAGACACCGCTCTTCGAATCTGCTCGCTAGTCTGGGTGTTGGCCTCCAGCAATTTATTGGTCAATTCCCTAAAAGAGTTGTGAGAGTGACGAGACAAATCAAGAGCCGACGGGGAGATCGTTGAGGCTCCACTATTGGGTTGAGTCACCTCTTGCTGAGGGCAGGGGATAGGGTCCAAAGGGGGAGTACCAGGGGGAGAAGCAAGAGAGTTACGACTCCCTGGACGAAAGGTTCCCATCTCCTCCAGACACCTCTCCGCCTCATCATAGCCACAGTTGTTCCAGAATCGGTATCGCATAATTTCGAACTCATATGCGTAGACTCTACAATCCCGAGAGGAAGCGAGATGTTGTCCTCGACAATTGGAGCACTTGGGGAGACTTAGCCTGTTCTGACAACTATCCGTTTTGTGAAAGCCAGCACAAAATTCACAGATAGGTCGTGACGCTCTGCATTGATCCGATGCATGACGGAATCTTTGACAATGGAAGCATCTCCTAGGTGGGGGAATGACAGGAGTTAGATTGAAGACGTAATTAGAGATCGCAAGAGTGCGAGGGATGTCTGAGCAAGAAAAGACGAACTCCACTCTCTCATTCAGAGACCCGTCACTATTTGTCCTTCGTCTTACCGAAACCACCGTCTCCAAAGATTCCGAGGACATTCTAGCAACAATCTCCTGAACAGAGTACCTAGGAGGTATATCATTGGCGAAAGCCTTCTTAGCCGTCAATGATGGAGGAATATACACGTTGTATCCCATTCCTTTGAGCACGGGGGACACAACCAGGGTATTTGCATCAGAGCGATCAGAGCAGAAAATTTTAACCCGGTTCTGACCATTTCTGAAGATCTGGCATGGTTTTGCAATCACCCTGTCAATCCTGTCAGATAATTAAAGTGGATCATATCTGCCAACATTCCTGCCCTGCACTGTACTCTCCAGAAAGACCATGTATGGTGGAGGAGCAGAGTCCGGATACAGTGAGATCGAAGAGGCTCCTGGCTTGGACCAGAATAGGAACTTGTCAGGATATGGCATTGCTAAATGAAGAGACGGCTCTTCAAGACGGACCCCCGAAATTTGCCCGACAACCCCTTCCATAAGATCACCTTCCTCTCCAGGATCTGTACGCTGTTCCTTAGAACCCTCCTCGTGACGAGGAGAGAAAGAGCCCGGTCTTTTCTTATTCCTGCCCCTCCAGCCCGGTGCACCTCCGGAAGAAGAGGAGGCACGAGTGGGATGTGTTGTCTTAATTGAACCGGCGGCCCCGCCCATACCCTCCCTTGTGTTTACGGAACCGCGCCCTCGGTTCTTGATACTGTAGTTACCTCCAGGAGTCTTCGGCACCGTACCTGAACGACGACCAGGGGTATCAGATCCCGACGAGGTGGGCCGCGACATGATGCCGAGACCAAGAGTCCAGATCTGCGAAATCTGCGAAAAAAGGTCTAGTCAATACAAACAAATATTTGTTTAAATTAACAAGAGATGACTAATCAATTATTCATCCAACATCTACTGAGAAAAAACGCATATGTGCACTACTAGAAACCCGCCCCCTGCAAGGGGAATTAAATATTAAGCAAAAGCAGATATAAAACACTGGGCTTCATAAATAAGATTTGCAATTTAATATAATTAAAACCTCCTCACCAGCGCCCGCGGGAAGCAGAGCAGAGCATTCAACGTACTATGCATAAATTCGCAACCCGAAATGATGCTCTGAGCTGCAAAATTAAAGTCTCAAAACAAACACCGAAACCAATGGCGAGCTAAGGTATGAGTGCGTCATTACACACTCACACTTACTTTGATTACCAATCTCATTTACCTCGGAAGCATATTCCACACACCCGGTAAAGTCAACAAAAACACCTTTTAGAATAAATAAATAAAAAGAAAAGAAAAACTGCAATAAGCTGCGCCGTGACGCAAGTATGACCTGATTTGGAGAGAAAAAGCATGAAAAGCAGGAAATTAGGAGGGAAATTCATCGGTTACAGGCGGGAAATCAAAGCAGGTGCCCATTGCTCAACCGTTGCAGACAATGCTAGCGGCTTGGGTTTAAATTTGTCCTTGCGGATAACCTCAAACATGTCACTTTCACTTTCAGAAAGCACCCGCGATTTCATGGCGTCTCAGAATTCTCAATGGCTAATCGCTCACCATCTCGCAGCAGAAGAGCAGCAGAAAACCCAAAAAAGCGGAGAAAAAAAAGTCTGTCCAAAAAGCATTTAGATAAATTGCCACTTTACCTTGTAAAAGCCAACAGTATTAATGAGTGCTCGCTTTCGGAGCCTTTTCGTAAAGAGTCAGAGCTATTTGCATGCTCGGACTCACAAATAGTCACTAAAATTATGTAGATCCATCCAGAATACAGAAACACTTCACACTCCAAAAGTTCCACCAGATCAAATTAGAGATCCACAAAAAAAAAAACAGCTGGCTCGATTACGCGGCGCCAATAAAATCAGTTAGAGATCACATGCTATGGACTTGACACAACCGTTCGCTTCCAACGCTGAGAAGCGAATCGCACTGACTCCTCCGTTACATTGCCGCTACATCTCGCTGCGCAGAGCCCTCTCGTGTTACAATTTTGAAAGAAATTTAAAATTTACAGTTATTTGCGCTCGCAGTTCCGACATCCTCCCACCTTGAGTCTCTGACTCAACTATTTATTCCCTTTCAATTTTGAAAAGAGCGTGGTTTCTTAATAATTTGGCCACTACGAGTTTTATACCCTTTTTTCTTCGAACTCTTAACTTGACAATCCTCTGAGCTTACAACAGGCTCACTCGCAAATTGATCAGAAATTTTATCTCGCATACCTTCAGCTATGTTTTCGCTGGAATAGCTCAGCTCTAATGGATAAACAAGTTGTACAGGACGCTTGAAATTTCCATTTTTCGTCCTCAAATAGACGACACGCTCAGCACCATCTTTTCCCGCGATTAATTTCTCAATGCGTGCCAGAGGCCAATCAATTCGCTTGTGACTATCATCTCCTACAAGTGCTACATCGCCGACTTCAAGTTTACGAAACTCTTTGGAATGGAACTTAGATATTAATTGTCCTAAATATTCTTTACGGAATCTTCTCCTTAAATGTTCCATGATCTCTTGCTTACGTTGGTATCTAGATTTAAGATCAAGTCTGTTAATCATGTCAAGATCTGGCATTTCACTTTGTCTGAGATCATGTAAGAACATTGCCGGAGTCAGAGGGTTAAGATCGCTCGGTTCCTCTGATACATATGTCAGAGGACGTGAATTCAAAGTCAGTTCGCAATCGCATAACACCGTGTACATTTCTTCGTAAGTGAGACACGCTTTGCCTAAGACTTTGCGAAGAATAACTTTCACCATCCCAATTAAACGTTCCCACCAACCTCCCCACCATGAAGCAGTAGGTGGATTAAATCGCCAATCTATTTGCCTAGCCTGACTATACTTAGCGACGGTCTCCCAGTTTAATTTTTCACAAGCAGTATCGGCACCGACAAAATTAGTTCCGTTGTCACTATAAACAATAGTTTGTCTACCACGGCGTCCGATAAATCTACGGAAACTCGCTAGAAAATCATTGGTTGACAGAGAGGTCACTAATTCTAGGTGAAGTGCTTTATAAATGGCACACGTATACAGGCATATCCAGGCCTTCTTCTGACCGCGCAAGTAAACCGGACCCGCAAAATCAACACCGATCACTTCAAATACAGCCGCGTCCTTGACACGATGAATAGGCAAAGGTGCTGGATGTACCTGCATATGCTTTGAGTTATACCTATTACAAATCACACATTTCTTTGTAATAGAACGTACCGCTTTACGCATTGACAGAATCCAGAATTTTTCGCGTAGTTGACACATAACTGTCTGCACTCCCGCGTGACACATGTTCTCGTGAGTCTCTCTTATAAGCAACTTAACCGCTCGATCATTCGAATCGAGCAAGATCGGACATAGAAAACAAAAACTATCATCGCGTTCTACAATTTTTGTCTTGAGACGAATTAAACCATCAGAATGTACGAAAGTCGATAAAGTAGATAATTTTTCTTTATTCTCATGGGAAAAACTTTTATTCTGTAATACCTTCAAAAATTGTGTTTCAGCATTGTGAATCTCTTTAAACGTTAGCTTATTCCCTTTAGTCAACTCGCCGCTGAGTTGGTAGTTCTTGAATTTCAACATTATCGCAAAAAATCTAATCATTTTGTTATATGACGAAAACTTGTCCACAATTTCAAAATTCACCTGGTCGTTTACATTCAACATAGATATTTGAGGCGACCTCCGCATTTCCACCCCAACCTCATCCTCATCAACTTCTTGTCTCAAGCAGGGCCAGTCGGCCTCCTCGCGTCGCAGCCAGTCGGGCCCCTCCCACCATCGCGAGTCTAATAGCTGTTTTGCTTGACATCCGCGTGACGGAAAATCGGCAGGATTTAACTCACCCGGTACGTATTTCCACGTTCCCAAAGAAGTAACAAGTCTGATTTCCTTCACTCTATTCCACACAAACACGGCCCACTGTATATCCCGCTTAATCCATGCCAAGACAGTTGTCGAGTCCGACCAGTAAGACACTGGGACGTCGGTGTAACTGAGGGCATCTAATTGTAAGATTTCTTTGGTCTGTCGAGCTCCTATGGACGCAGCCAGTAATTCTAAACGTGGCATAGGCGTACCTTCTGGGGAAACACGTGTTTTCGCACCAAGAAAAGCTAAGTTCGTCTTCTCTCCATCCTTCACGCGCAAAAAAGTTACTGTAGCATACGCCGATTTGCTGGCATCACAAAAGGTATGAATAGAGAATTCACCTGTGCCGAACTTTCTCGCGATCTCAATCTTTCCTAAATGCGGTAACTGTTCTTTCCAATGTAAACAAGTTTTTCGCGTTTCTTCATCTACGGGAATATCGCAATCAATCTTTTGCTTCCACAGACTTTTTAACAACAATTTGGGCAATAGAGTCACGGGCGTAGTAAAACCGACCGGATCAAAGACTTTATGCGCGGTCGATAAGATCGAGCGCTTAGTGACTTCCACGTCACAATCATCTCTCCATAAAGCTGGATTTACCGCAATCGTATCACGCACTTTATTAAACAACAATCCGAGGACTAACGTCGTTTCTTTACCCGTTCCATCGCGCGTGTATTCCCAGCATCTCAGATTAAAATTGCCAAGCGCCATCATCTCTTTCGCTGACGCCATGAATGTATGTAATTTTTCTTTCGATTCTACACTGGTTACACAATTATCCACGTAAAAAGATTGAGATAACTTTTCGATAACTTTTTGAGACCATGACCCTTTCCATTTAGCCGCTGCTAGCAACAAGTTCGAAAAATGCAATTTTAAAACGGCACCCAATAAAAATGGACTACACTTAAGACCGAATACTACCCGCTTATGCCGAAAAATTTTCAATCGTCCGTCATCAACCCAAAGGAACCTCAAATAATCGCGGTCTTTAGGATTTATCTCGATCTGTAAGAATGCCTGGCGAATATCAGCTAAAACCGCTAGCTCGTGTTCCCGAAATTTCAACAGCGTCGAAGGTATCAACTCAATTAAATTCGGCCCTTTTTCAAGACATTGATTTAGGGAGGGAAACCCCTTTACGCTCGCGGACGCATCAAATACCGGTCGTATTTTCGTTGTACTCTCTGCTTTGACAACTGGGCGATGAGGCAAGTAATGGCGCACGGAGCTCGCCTCTTCTACTACTGTCTCAATAATGCCTTCGTTCTGCCATTCTTTAAATACTTGATCGTACTGAAAAAACAAATCATCTCGCTTCAATTTCTCTACAGTCTTGTTTAACCTTCCTTTAGATAACTCGAAAGTTTGAGAAATAGGCGCGTGGTCATCCATCCAAGGCAAATCTACGGAATATCTTTTATCCTTAGTAAATACTACAGTTTTCAAAAAATTATCTTCCACGATCTGCTCTTTTACTAATTGATTTGCTTTTTCAGTCGGATCCTTAATACCTAAAACGTCGAGACTCCACAAGTATGGAATTTTTGCAGTATTTACAAACATAGACAGAGCGACAGTAGCTGCATCTGTTCGCTCGGCCCCAGGATTTCTTCCCATGAGCGCTCAATCCAACATAGTTTCAAACGCTACAAGGCCATTACTTAACTCAAATTTTTTACCCGTCATCAGTTTTCCAGCAACATCCGCTCCTATTAATACGTCAATCGTATTACCATGATTTCCGCGTTCAGGTGCTAAGTCCGAAAGTAAAATATTATTTCTTTCCAATTTGTCCGAAAAAGAGCTTTTCTCTACACTCGGAATATTTTCGCAAATAATACGCTGATCCATGGCCTCGAAATTGCATGAATATTGTTTGTCACGACTCCTCATATGAATCAAAAAAACATTATGTCGCTGACTATCCGTATTTAACCCGCCGAACAGTGAATGTTTCACTTCTTTAGTCGCGATAGGAGTATAACCTAAAAACTTTGCTACGTCATTGCAAATATACGACCTATGTGAGCCACTATCAATGACTACTCTAGCTTTCTTTCCTCTTAATTCAAAATACAGAACAACGCGCATAGTTTGCATATATACATCGGGAGAGTAAGAAAAGGTAGCAAGATGTTGCTCTTTGTTTGCGTTTATCGTTTCCCCGACGCTACCTACACTAGTTACGTCCGCCTTACGAGAATTATCTCGACAAACAATAGCCGAGTGGTTCCTACCGCATTTTGAACATTTCAACTTTACTCTACACTTTCGCGCTGTATGACCAATTTTCAAACATTTAAAACAGCAATCGTTTTCCCGAATCAAACTTTTTATCATATAACCCGAAAGCGTCTTCGCTTTTTCGCAAGCCGCGTTCTCGTGATTATTATTATTACAAAAAATACATTTCTTACGCTTTTCGTTATTTGCTAGGAGACGCTACCTGTTGCTGTCTCGGATGCTGACACCTTGCCTCTCCACTCTTCCTTTGGCGTCTTCTTCTTCCCAGATTCGGCGTGGATCGCAAAACCATGCATGGCCATGTTTATCCTTTCCTCGTTTTCTACTTCGATTCTCAAGAAATTGAGAAGTCTTGATAAACGGTCTGTCGTATCACCTCCGGCAGCTCCCGTTTCACTAATTGTTTCTGTACGCTGCCACGTTCGCAAAATTTCTTCTGGCGGCGAGGATTCCACGAGTGGATAGAGCATAGTCGCGCAATTGTTCGTTGTGACGCCGAGCGTCTCCAGCGCGCGAATATGAGCCGAAAGCTTATCGTATATACACGACACAACCAACTTTCTTTCCTTGATTGGTCGCGTTTTGCAAAACTAATGAAAGCAACTCTCGAGTATAAAATTCGATCAGCAAGTCATCTCGACCGAAACGGCTCTTCAAACTGTCGAACGCCTTCACGTAATTTTCTGTCGTTGTCGGATAACCACTCACGATGCTTTCTGCTTTAGAGCCAACTTCCATCGTTTGTTTCAAATATTCCAATTTGTCTTCATCGGCGATGGCTCTGTCCTCATGAATTTTTCGAAAGTGTGACCAAAACTGGAGCCACTTATTAACACTGCCACTAAATTTCGGGATCTCCAATATCGGGCGTTTGAACGGCTTGTCACTTCGCGGGACCCCTTGCGCCGACGGAACCGCGTCCGTAACATTTCCCGACGACGAATCGAGCAATTTCGTCTTTGCTTGCAAAAACTTGAGTTTGTATTCTTCATGTGTCTCTATTTCGGCCATTATGTCACTCTCAGTCGCCTCGGATGCCAGACTCAACTTGACGCACTTGTTATTTGCACTCTCGAGCTCCGAATATCGCGACTCAAGTAGCTATAAAGCAACATGACGATCGGCCCACGAAATATTAGCACTCCCGCACTTCTCTATAAAACTGTTCAAACACTTGGTGAATAGAATGCGTTGCACCGTTCGATTTTTCTTTGCGACGTCCATCTTGTAGGTTACACTCAGCCGCACGACTGTTTTCGTAGTTACTCACTCCCAAAACGTCCTGTCACGGTCGCCAAATGTTAAGTTTAATCGTTGAGGGAGGAGTACACAGGCACAGAAAAACACTCGGGGTAAATAATTTACGTCACAACTTTATTAAAAAGAACATTCAAAAAATCGAATACACGCTCAGCCACGCTTCTCCGTTCCGGTCAAGCGTAGTACTGACTCCTCCGTTACATTGCCGCTACATCTCGCTGCGCAGAGCCCTCTCGCGTTACAATTTTGAAAGAAAATTAAAATTTACAGTTATTTGCGCTCGCAGTTCCGACATTACTGCTATATTAAATTTTCCGAATTGATGGCGATTTCTTTTTAAATGTAGTATACAAATTATTCCAATATTTCAATAAAAATTATTGTTGAATGTTTATCATGTTATAAACAGATTAATTCATTATTAGCTGATTATTTTTTCAACAATTTTAAATTACATGATGATTGAATTTTAATTGCTTTTTATTAGGTTACGTAAACTGATTATTTACTTCAGGGTTATGTTATTGACTATTGACTATAATTTATATAATAAAAGTTTATTAATATTTGAAATACCTCTATTCCAATGATATATATTTTCTTAAATTTTGGGATGTTGCGAAATGAGTATCTGCATTTTCATTTCGAAATTAAGTGCACATATATTTTCATTTTTCCTGTCATAGTTTAAAGGGTTATTAAAAATTCAAATTTTCATTCTGAAGGTCATGTAATTGAATATTGGTTATTATTTTTATGATAAAAGTTTACTTTTTCTTTGAAATACCTCTATTGCAATTATATAATATTGTCAAATGCTTGTGACGTTGTGAAATGACTCTATCTGAATATCATTTTTCAAGATTATATGTACATACATTTTAGTTTTTTTTTTTTAAATTAGTTTGAAAAGGTAATAATGAATTAACATTTTCTGGAATTAGTTTGAAAGGTTATTGCTAATTTAAATTGTCAGAAATGAGAGTTCGATTTAAAAAATATAAAGTAAAAATTATGTGATTGTTTTAATGAAATTTATAGTTCAGTGCTTCTTATTTTTTGAACTGATTGATTATTTTCCAGCTGATTAATTTTTTATAATATTAAAATGCATAAGGATTAAATTTTAATTTGTTTCAATTAAGTACATAAATTGATTATTTTCTTCAACGTTATGTAATTGAATGCAGCTATAATTTGTACAATAACAGTTTATTAACATTTGACATAGCTCTGTTCCAATTATGTTATTTCCGTCAATGTTTGTGATGTTGTGAAATGATTATTTGAATTTAATTTCCATAATTATATGTGTATATGTTCTAATTTTTTCTGAAATTGTTATAAAAGGTTACTTCTAGATCAAATTTTCAGAAATGAAAGTACAAATTTTAAAAAATATAAAGACAAAATTGTTTGAATTCCTGAATGAAAATTAGAGTTGAATGCTTTTCATGTTGTCAACAGATTAATTAATCATTAGCTGAATAATTGTTTTCAATATCAAATTACATGAAGATTACATTTTGCAAATTTTTCGATGTTGTGAAACAATTATCTGAATTCTGCTTTTAATATTACGTGTACATATTTTTTACTTTACTGCGGAATTAATTCAAAAGGTTATTATCAATTCAAAGTTTCAAAAAAATATCAAGTAAAAATTATTCGAAAGTTTTTATTAAAATAAACGTTCATTGATTTTTATGTTGTGAAATGATTCATTATTATATACATATATTTTGGATTTTTCTGGCATTAGTTATAAAAGTCATTCATAAATTGAATGCATACAAACGCAATTTTAAATGAAAAAATATATTTTAAATATTTCAATGAGAACAATTGTTTAATGCTTTTTTTGTTGTGAACTAATTAATTGTATATCACTCGATTCTATTTTATAAATAAATTAAATTTTCAGGAATAAAAGTTCAAATCCTTTATATGAAAGAAGGTAACCTCCATCTTGTGTAAAATTGTGGTATAGGAGGAATTTTTATGAAATCGAATATTGAATATGATTTGTATAACGAAAGTTTATTCATATTTAAAATACTTTTATTCCAGTTTCATAATTTTCAAAATGTTTACGATGTTGTGAGATTATTATCTAAATTCAATCTCCAAAATTATATGTAAATGTATTTTAAGTTGTTATGGAATTAGACAAAAAGATTATAAATAACTGAAATTTTTAGAAAAATGTAAGAAAGAAATTATTTTGATGTTTCAATGCAAATAATATTGTTAATTGATTTTTATGTTATGAACAGATGAATTAACTATTACTGACTATTGTGATATTGTGGAGTGGGTATCCGGATTCAATTTTCAAAATTATATGCGTATATGTTTTTATTTTTTCTGAAGTTAGTATGGAAGGTTACTAATATATTAAATTTTCAGAAATGATTTCAGAAATTCAGCTTATTAGTTGATTATTTTTTTCAACAATTTCAAATTACATGATGATTGAATTTTAATTGCTTTTGATTAGGTAACATAAATTGATTATTAACTTCAAGGTTGTGTAATTGACTATTGACTGTAATTTGTATAATAGAGGTTTGCTAATGTTTAAAATACCTCTATTCCAATTATATATTTTTTTAATTTTAGGATGTTGTGAAATGAGTATCTGAATTTTCATTTCGAAATTATGTGCACATATATTTTAGTTATCTCTGGAATAGTTTAAAGGGTTATTAATAATTCAAATTTTCAGAAAAATATGAAGTAAAAATTATTTCAATGATTCTATGAAAATTATTCTTCAATGCTTTTTGTTTTATGAAATCAAGAATTTGGTTGGTCAATAAATTTGAACGAATAAATAGTGTTTCAAAAATCGAGTAAGGGAGAAACATGAACATGTTTCAAAGCAAGTCGTTTCAACTAATTCAAATAAATAAATCACGTGTTAATTGTTAATAACATGTAATTTTTTAATATTCTATTTTAAAATTTGGAAAATTGATTTCAATAAAATAAAATTCTTAGTTTTTAGAATGTTTCATTTTTAAAACGATTTTATTACAAATGTAGAAACTCAACATGGAAATGAATAAAATAACATTCTGCTATTTCATTAAACTATTAGGGTTATTTTTATAAATTGTTTTCTTTCAAAAACATGTTTCAATTTTTATCAGTGCTATATCTTTGAATATTTTAAATAAATATTTGATATAGAAATACGTATTTGCATAAGGAAGCCTTCACATATTATGTGACGTTATTGACGAGCTTTTTTGAACCCCTCTTTCCCTATGTGACAGACTGTAAAATTTTCATCGCCGCCCCCTCCCCATTAACACGTTATGTCAAATTGTTTGTATTATGTTTAAAAACATAATTTGTCAAAAAAGAAAGAGTATACTGAGTTGTGTGATAAAAAAAAGAGGAGGAAAATAAAAGGTTTGAAGAAGATGCGGAGAAGGCTAGGATGGAAGAAGAGGTTTAGAAGGTGGTAAATAAAAAGAGAAGAAGAAGGAAAAGAGTAAACCAGGATATTGAGATGATAGAATGGGAAAAATATTGTACAGAATTACTAGGAGGGGTAGAGAGGAAAGTTAGGAAAGAAGAAAAAGATGGGAGGGACACATATGAGAAGGAGGACATTACAAGGAAGGAAATAGTCAAGGTATTAGGGATGATGAAAGATGGAAAGGCGCCTGGTATAGATGAGATTCCAAATGAAGTATGGAAATATGGGGGGCGGGGCAGAATTAAAGGAATGGGCGTGGATAATGGGTGTGCAATAGAGTATGGAGAGGAAAGGGGTGGCCAGAGTTATGGAAAGAAGGAGTAGTGATACTAATAGTGAAGGAAGGCAAATTGGAGGAGGTTAAAGATTATAGAGGAGTAACACTAATTCCAACACTGTATAAAGTTTATGTGACTGTTTTATCGGAGAGGTTAAAAAAAGAAGTTGCGGAGAAAAAGATAGAGCCACCGAATCAGACAGGGTTTAGAAAAGGGATAGGGATGATTGGCAATAAATATGTTCTGGACTATTTAGTAAATGAGAGGATTAAACGGGAGAAAGGGGCAATGATAGTAGTGTTCGTGGACTTTAAGGCGACGTTTGACTCATTAGACCGAGGCGAGATAGAGAAAGCTATGTTGAAAAAGGGGATACGAGAGTGATTTATAGAAAGAGTATCGGAAATTTTGAGAGAGACAAAAAGCGAGGTAAAGGTAGAAGAGCAAGTAGGAGATAGTTTCGGTTGGTGAGCGGCATAAGGCAAGGATGTCAAACTTGGAAGAAGAAATGAAAAAAAAGAGTAGAGACGAGTTCGGATAGGGAACGAAAAGATATATACACTGGCATACGCAGACGGTATAGTGTTGATGGCAGAGGATGAAGAAGGGATGGCGGGCTTGATTACAGGATTAGATAAATACTTAGGTGGAAAAAAGTTGAATTTAATGTAGAAAAGACAAAGATATTGAGGTTTAGAAAAGGAGGGGGAAGGAAAAAAGAATGGACGGGGAGATGGAAGGGAATAAAATTAGAAGAAGTAAAAGAGTGAAAGTATTTGGGATATACCTTCCAAGCAAATGGAGATCATAGAGCTCATATAAGAGAGAGGATAAAAAACGCAGCAGGGTTAATGGAACAGATATGGGGAATAGGAAAAAGAAGATTTAAAAAATTGCAGAAGGAGAATGTGGTTATTTGATACTCTTGCATGGCTGGTATTAGCTTATGGAGCAGAGATATGGGGATGGAAAGAAAGGAAAGAGATTGAAAGTGTACAAGAAAGGTATATAAGGTGGATGCTAGGTGAAGACTGGAGGACGCCGGGATATATGGTAAGAGAATGCATGGAATTGCATTCTCTATGCATTTCATATGCATTCTATATATGGAATGGAATTTTGAGACGAAGCTTTGGAAGGGAAAATGGGGGGTTAACGAGAAATTGTTCGATGGAGGTAGAAGAAAGGAGAGGGAGGGCGATGGAATTAACGAGATGGGAGGAAGAAAGGAGGGAGTTCTTTAAGGCTAGAAATATAGAAGACGGGACTAGAGTCAACTATGAAGAAGTGGAAAAAAGGGAGAGAGAAATACAATTAATAGAAAGATGGCGGATGATTGAGAAATCGAAATATAATAAATGGTATAAGATGATAAAAAAGGAAGGAGTACCGAAGTATTTGGAAACGGATGGGGAGAGAAAAGATGGACCAGAATAGCAAGATTTAGATTGGGAAACGAGGTAAGGGCAGGTATGTATTGGGAAAAGAAAGAGAGCAGGAAGTGCAGAATTTGTGAATGGGAAGAGGAAACATGGGAGCATGTATGGGAAGGATGCAGGAGAGGAATGGAAGATAAAGGAAGCTGGCAAGAAAATGAAATTAGAAGCGTAAAGATTTGTAAGTAATGGTTATGTAATAGCATAAGTAAATTAAGATGCGTTTGCGT
>CAKNXH010061614.1:34360-87086 GCA_932178445.1 Andricus quercusramuli
AAAAAGATGAATTTTCAACTAAAAATGATCACTTTTGAACAAAAAATGGAACATTTTAATTTTCAGGGCTGACCTGAAGATGTGAACTGCAATGTTCACGAAACGTCGGCAACATTCATAGTTTCGCACACGATTGAAACCCGAAAAATCTTTAAATTCTAAATTTAAATTTATTATAATGAATCATCGTGAAAGTATCAAATCTATTATTATAGAAATATGGTAACAAATAAAATTGGAGATTTTATTTATTTTTTTTTTAATGGGAAGATAAAACTTATTACTACCGGCAAGTACATGAGGAAGCGACCACGCAAGAAAAATCATGTACGTATAAACAGGGAGCATGGAATTGATGCTCCTCGACGAACGCACGCTGACGCACGGTGATTCTAATCATCCGTAACAAGCGTAAATAGCATCCCTCTTTCCATTTCCCACCCTACCCTACTACACTCTGCCGTTCCACCCTTAATGCACCTGAAAACAAAACAGTGCATATCTTCTGACCTAATGCACCGAATTTCATGAAACAAAAAAATACTTATGCAATATGGGACGTTTCGATACTGTGAAGAGGGTCAAACATAATAACTTTCAAATTTGGAAGGTAAAGTGAGACCTGGCAATTATATCCTGAAATGAATAAAAATAAAACATTGTACTATCAAATCATTTCATCAGGTACAATTGCAAAATGAATTAAAAGCTGTCCCAGCGAAATTCCATATTGCTCAAAATTGTAAGCAACTCTTACAAGTTCAAATACAAAAATTCGTGGTGCAATTCATTTACTCCATTGAATTGCGAAAAATGCTGCGATTGAATAGTCCAGTAACTTATTTCCACTAATTCCCATCATTTCCACTTCACCACCAAATAAAGGAATATGCAACCTAGCAAAATCTCCCACTGAAAAAATTTGAAAACGCATCGAGGAGGAGCATCGATCGAAAATGATCATGGCAGTTCGTTTAGCTTCTTCAACCGAGTAAGAAGTCGCAAACAAATCTCTTCTTAAGAGACCCGGCGATGCCCTTCTCGATTGAAGAATTACCACGTTACTTCAACGTTACGCGTTTCGACACCAACAAATGTAATAGGGACGTTAAAGGTATTTGCAACATCATTTTAACGTATTGCAATTTAACCATTCAAAATTTCTAGCGAAAGCCGCTTCGGGCCACACTAGACGGCGCCGCGAAAAAAAACCCAAACTAAAAGGAACCAAAAAAGAATGAGATATCATACCGAAACTCAAAACGGTAAGGAATCCTATTCTGAAGGGTTGTATTTGGGTTTACAAAAAAAAAAGTACAAGGGACAGCGAAATAAGTGAAACAGAAAAACATTATATTTCGGTCCGTAAGGGAGGAAAGCCCTCCGCAATTTCAATTATCGGACTGCCTTACTCTTTCAGTAATATAAATTATAGAAGTGTACAACGGCGAGCGGTGAATAAAACTGTATCGTTTCAATCTTTTATAATCTTTCATGTAAAAAATGTCACACCCTACTTAGGGTAAGTTTATATGGGGGTTGCTGAATAAACGCAATTGCAATTTCATATAATATAATTAAAATGAGTTTATTACTTGTCGCATAAAAAGTCATCCTACTTCATGCTAGATTCGATAATGTATAGAATAAGAAATATAATGAAAATTCATAAAATTACAAGAAGGGAATTCCACCGAAGAAACCAAAGGTTATAATGTACTAGCATATATTTTAAAAGATGGCAGTTTGGCGCCTCCGCAATTCTAGCCTATCAACAGGAAGAGGAAAAGGAAGAATTTTTTGTTGTTTATTGAACAGGAAGAATCAACAGGAAGAATTAATAAATAGAAAAATTATTAATTAGGTTGGGTTGTAACACAACGACATGTAATTTGTCTATGAAGGTTGAAAATCTGAGATGTATTAAGTATTATATTGAGTATTGAGCTAAAGTTTCATCAATTTAAGTCCTTCGAATTTGCAACTTTTCTATGCAAATAATATTTTGTGATATATATTGTTATATATATATATTGGAATCGGAAAAATTTGTAGATACTGATGATGCAATCTTCAAATCGCTCGGTGCAACATTAAAAGTTGTTAAATTACCTTATTTTTACCTGAATATGGACAAAAGTGTGGAGATTGCTATTTTTAATTATGATATTATATTATTAAATTGAGTCAATCTAATTAATTGTTTAAGTAATTGTCTCCATTTATAGATCCCCCCTTTTCCTCGCAGAAAGCTTACTGAATGCTGGAATGGCCTCAATAAAAAATTGTAGCCTTGAAGTGAACGACTCAACACGTGTCAGGTGTACATACATTTTAAAGAGATTACTTTCAACGTGGATAAAGTAAGGTCGAATAGATTAAGTGTGCAGATAGTGCAAATACTTTTTTTTTCGGTTATGCCATAGCATACATGTATTAAATTTATTCTTAATAATGAGAAAAAATTGATTGATGTATTTAACAGGAATGTGTCGTCAAATGAAATTATGGTATACCTATACAGATTTGTCGAATTATTTAATGTTAATAAGAGAAAATTATTAATTTTTCAGATATACCAATATTTCACTTATTAAATGTATTAATTTTGATGAAAATAATCTACTGAAGTATTTAAACAATTTCTGTGTATTGCGCTCTTATCCAGTACAGAAGTTTATCATAGAAAAAACTTTTGTTATCTGTTTGCAAAAACCGTGGGGTGTTTGATTGCCGATTTTTTGTGAATTTTAACTTGTAATTATTTATACCTGTAAATCGAATAGTTTTACGCTGCACATGGGTGAGGTTCTAGAAATTTAATTTACTCAGTTCTTCAAAATAATTAATTTACATATATTTTAAAGAACACCACAGAAAATATTTATAGGGCTGTAGTAAAATGATAATCATAATTAGACTCAAGTTAGTGAACAGAATTGAAAAATGGGGTAAAGGCACCGATGGTCAGAAAATATTTAAAAATTTTAGGGTCGAAGCAACATTTAGGTGCAAGTTGGAGTACAAAAGTGGGAGGATTGGCTAATTAGAATTCAATATTAATTGGTGGGGTTGACAAGCGGCAACCTCTGCAAATAGATGGCGAAATTATAGCTACCGGATGTTTTCGGTAATGAAATTTTCGTAGAAGGCCAACGCTAGGTTTCTATGGTAACATAGTAAAGGGCTTAAGGTAATGGAAATCTTTTGAAGATTCTTTCAATGGTGAGAGACATGAATACTCCAACCGTAGAAGATGTTTAAGCTTATATAAGAACCTATGGTGAGAGTAAAATCTTCTTAAGAAACATTAATTCTGATATAATACAATTCAATATTCACAATCTGAGTCACGTTGAATTTGTTACATTATTAGATGGACGAATGCTATTCGTATTGATTATTCTAAAATTCTTTGAGATTAGGTGATTTATGCCTATGGGAGATTCAACACATTCTTCTGGTGTCATTTCCTCAACCACGCCACTGTCTATATTTACTTTCACTCGTATTTCCAGGTTATATTTTTCTGTATATATTCCACGAAAACATTTATTACCCTCTAATAAAGCAACAACGTCGCCAGTCGATGTAGTCAAAACAATTCGTTCTCCGGTTGGCATGGGCTTAAAGCTATTAGATCCTACGCCGCGTAATCGAATTGGTCTATCGGCAGGAAAAGTGTATTTTCGAATTTCAAACTGCCGGTGCGGATTCGCATGGGGAATAAGACGAATGAATCTAAGTTGTTCAAGTGGATATCCAAGTACTTTAGAAGAACAATGTCTGGTATAAGGAGCCCTAGACGTGGCACGACGGGAAGGCTTGATGGGAGGATGAGGCATGACAGGAGAATCAAATCTGGCAGGAGGAGACCCTGACCTGACACGAAGAGGAGTTTCGGCAGGAGGAGACCTTGGCCTGACACGAAGAGGAGTTTCGGCAGGAGGAAGGGTCCTTTCTGGAGATTGTATGTCAGGAAAAAAAGAAGGTCTGCAACGAGGAACACCAGGAATGGGATCTCCATTGGGCAAGCACTCGAAATGTGAACTTAACTCTGCAACAAGAAAGAGAGGGTTACATTTTTCTTAAAAGTAGATAGTCGCATGTTAGTATATCACAAACCCCTCGCGATAATATTGCAAGGCAAGTTTGAGGGCATTGAGAGATTTCCTACCTGGGAAACTTTTCACAGAGAAGCCCCAAGCTATTTTTTACTCTGAAATTGGATAAATGTACTGCAAAATGTTGACAGCTACATTAAGAGCTGTGAATACGGTTGTAATTTTCAATCTGCTAGTAGTTAACATATGTGGCAACTGTTTGCAACATTTTTGTGCAATTCTGTTATACAAAAAAGATTAAGGTTATGTAATCTTTTATATGGCGTCATCTTAGAATAGGTCGCCTGGATGCTATTGTGATGTAAATTAAGATAACTTGATGTCCACAAATAATGTTCCCAAATTTTCATCATGGCGCATAAAATAGTCTTCGGATGGAAAGGGCTGTTCAAAAAGAAGCAAGCCTAGTATCTTTTATTGTATATGACAGTATGGACAGTTCATGAACTGCTAGCGGATTATGAGACAATCGACCGTCACTATCTATCTATTCTAGCCATTTTATGCACATAGTGTAATAATGGCTAGGATAGCGATATTCTGAAGATAAACTTTCCTCGAAAATATACAACTTGAAGTTTGTGAATAAATATTATGAAAATTTGGAAACTTTCTGTACCAATCGAAAATATGTTTGAATCAATCGATTTCAAATGAATCGTGGCGGTCGGTGCACCGTTGGGATTGGCCGAATTTCTGGCAGAGCACGTGAGGGAGGGTTGCGCTTAAATACATTCGCATCGCTTTTTTTCTTATGAAAATTTTCAAAAAAATCAAATAGATGTAACAGGATAGAAACCCCTTTAGGAATCGCTCATAGAACATTCAATTCGTATGAGTAGAAATAAAGTGATGATCATTTGAAAATAGGTTTTTCGCTAGGAGGGTTGAAAGATTCATTTCGTAAAAAAATTTTAGTAAAAATTTATGAACTGATGAGTGAACTACTATCATATAAGAGAACAAACTCTAAAAATTTGAGGGCAATCGAAAGACGTGACTTTTAGAATTGGGACGGTTAATAAATAATGCCACATCTACAGATGGTACACGTCTGAATTTCAATACAATTAAAATTGAATTCGCAATAATTTTGAACAAATTCTAATAAAATTTGGAAGATTGACAATTCCGACAGAATTGACAATTGGAATAGAATGAAGATTGGATAGTAGAGATTCTGATTTGCGCATAGATTACAAAATACATAAAATTATAGAAATATTATTATAGTCACCAATAAAATTGAGGATAACCACCAACGTTAAGAAGGGAGTACGAACAATCTTCATTTCAGAGGAAACACTGATGAATATATTGATGAAGAATTTTATTAACAGTCTAACCAATGGATATTCTAGTGCTGAATTGGTTTATATAATATTATAGGGTTCTTATCTCACAGACTGTCGACGTCAAGTATGTCCTTCTGAGATATTTACATTGTTTCAGAGTGGAGAGAAATTCAGTCACTAAATATGTCAAAACTGGTATCACAATTTATATAATGTTTTAGGCTTTAGAAAAATCTGGTGCTTGTATGGCAAGTTTTTATAATGTCTGCTATGATAATCCTTTCGAATATTTGAAAAATTAATATAAACTTTACAAAATATTTTCAAAGCATTGGAAAGATGTGTTTCATTCGCCTCAGCCTGCAAGTCTCTAGTAAAATTTCAATCACTAAAACAGTAAATACTTATTACAAAAAGTAATAATAATATCTTTAGAAGCGTACCAGCGAACAAGTAACCAACGAATTGACACACATCAAGTATTTAATAGATCCATTACTGAGCCGATTTTTGTGCTTTCTAATGGTAAGCGATCTATGAGAAAAGAGTCGTTTAGCGGCAATTAATGTCCCTCAAATGCCTCATAATTCGCAAAATATTGAAGACCCAGTTGAGTATAATTTTTCATTTCAAAGGCAATACTCTAAAATATCCTCGCCTGAATCTGCAGATTCTTGGGACAAGTAAAGATCAATTTATTTTCGCCATCCTTGCTGAGAAGACTTAGAAATTTTGCTTTATTTTTATTTTGAGTCCCAAAGAGGCCCTGAAAATTGATCGTCTTGGAATCGTCATCGTCATTCTTTCACTTTTCCAAATCGGTGGTGGAAGTAAAGCAATTTTTCACTTATTTTTCATGCGTTTCCTGATAATCAAGCAAATACATGATAAAACCTGCACTGAATAAGAAGCAAAGAGGTAGATCAAAATCATTATTCGTACTTAGATGTTTCTGCAGGATTGATTGTTCTTGTATATTATCTCATTTTTTTTTAAAGGAGGCTGCAAACATTTCGCTCCCAAGGATGCTTCATAGAACATTTCAAGTCTGTGTCTTGGATCCAAAATGAGTATAGCACAGTAAAGCTAATTACTTTCTTTGCAGTCTTTCATCAATTTGGCCAAACATATACTTTCATCGATCAAGCTCGGGTCGTCCTTTCTTTATAAAACATCTATATAGATGAAGCTTTTTGGTCGACAAGCATATTGAAGCCAAGAACAATCAGGGGTAATGTCACATATTTTTCTCCGCTGAAAGTTTCAGTTAAGAGAATTAATGCTCGTTGCATTTTAACTGCAGTATTCATGATTGCGTAGGTTGAGTTCCAGCTTGTTGCTATATCCACATGAGGGAAATATATTTTCTTACTAGAAATGTCACAGACGCTCAGTAATTTATTTCACAACTGCTCGGAATATTTCGGCACAAGTTTCTTCTTGAATTTCCTCATTTAGAACAATTTCGTCCTTGACGAACTCATCTTCTTTATTTCTCTCGATTTCGATGTTTTTATCATAATCGTTCTCATTCTCTGCGTCTCGAGTTTGATTAATTTTCAAGAAGCGGAGTAAGTCCTGCACGTATGAATTTAATATGTAAGCATAACACTCAAAATGTCGATCATCATCATCTAACATCATTGAACGGGATAATTCGGCCATATAAGTTAGTACCAGCTGCAGCCTTGTCTAAAGTATCACCTTGAAATTTGATTTTTAACTTAAAAGCCTTAAGTACCTCATGAAAAAGATGGTTAATGAATGCGTTTCCGAATCATTGTTCATGGAGTGAGTAGTTACATCGTAACATGAACGATTAGCTATCCACATCCAATCTTTCAAGAAAAATAAAATTTTTTAGCGACTATCTTGTAAAATTTTGAAAAATACTGCTCAAATTTGGGAACATAGACTCACAGTTGAAGATCTGAGTTCATTCTGCAAAGGTAGATCAGCTTTTGGAGTCAAGTAGTAAACAATTTTCTGAGTATAATTATCAACGAAGAAAGTAAATGGTATTCACTTATTATTTATTATTCATTTCAACGAATTCAAGAAATTCCTTCAAATCGTGGAGTTCCACGAATTCGTTGAATTCACGGAATTCATGGAATTCAATAAATTCATGGAATTCCACGAATTCACGAAATTCAATGAATTAATGGAATTTGAGTTATTCACGGAATTCAAGGAATTCATGTGATTTGAATTTTTCATGGAATTCATGGAATTGACGAAATTCATGAATTTCCAAGAATTCAGGGAATTCGAAGAATTCATGGAATTTGAAGAATGTGTAGAAATTAAAGAATTCATGGAATTATAAAAATTCATCGAATTCCACGATTCCACGGAATTCCATTAATACCTTGAATTCCATAAATTCTCTCCATTTCGCGAATTTCATGAATTCGGTGCATTTCACGAATTTCACGAATTTCACGAATTTCACGAATTTCACGAATTCATTGAATCCCACGAATTCCTTAAATTGCACGGATTTCCTGAATCCCACGAATTCCTTGAATTGCAAAAATTCCCTGAATTGCATGAATTCCTTAAATTCCACGAATTCCTTGAATACCACGAATCCCTTGAATTTTATGAATTCCTTGAATAACTTGAATATCATGAATTCCTTGAATTCTACGAATCTCTGAAAATTCCACAAATTCCTTGAATTCCATGAATTCCACGAATTTCACGAACTCCTTGAATACCACTAATTCCTTGAATACCACGAATTTCTTGAATTCCATGAATACCACGAATTCCGCGAATTCCACGAATTTCTTGAATTCTCTGAATTCTGCGAATTCCACGAATTCTTCGACTTTCTTAAATTCCACGAATTCCTCGAATACCACGGATTCCTTGAATACCACGAATTCCTTGAATTCCACGAATCTTTTGATTTGCATGGATTCCTTGAATTCCACGAATTCCTTGAATATAATGGATTCCTTGAATTCCTTGAATTTCACGAATTCCACCAATTTCTCGAATTCCTTGAATTTCACGAATTCTTTGAATTTATCGAAATCCACGAATTCCACGAATTCCTTGAATTACTTGAATACCATGAATTTCTAGAATTCTACGAATCTGAAAATTCCACGAATTCCTTGAATTCCATGAATTGTTCAAATTTCAAGAATTCCTTGAATATCACGAATTTTTTGAATTCCGTAAATACCGCGAATTCCACGAATTCCTCGAATTTCACGGATTCCTTGGATACCTTGGATACCAACAATTCCTTGAATTCCACGAATTCCTTGCATTTATTGAATTCCACGAATTTCTTGAAATTCATGAATTCCTTGAACTTCACGAATTCCTTGAATTCGACGAATTACTTGAATTCCACGAATCCCCTAAATTCCTCGAATTCTTTGAATTCCACGAATTTCTTGAAATTCACAGATTCCTTGAATTCCACGAATTCCTCGAATTCCTCGAATTCTTTGAATTTCACGAATTCCTTGAATTCCTTGAATTTCAAGAATTCCATAAATTTCTCAAATTCCTTGAATTTCACGAATTCTTTGAATTTCTCGAATTCCACGAATTCCACGAATTACTTGAATACCATCAATTTCTAAAATTCTACGAATCTCTGAAAATTCCACGAATGCCTTGAATTCCATGAATTGTTCGAATTTCACGAATTCCTTGAATATCACGAATTTTTTGAATTCCATGAATACCGCCAATTCCACGAATTCCTCGAATTTCACGGATTCCTTGGATACCTTGGATACCAAGAATTCCTTGAATTCCAAGAATTTCTTGAATTCCACGAACTACTTGCATTTCATGAATTCCACGAATTCCACGAATTTGTTGAGTTGCAAATGTTTTGTATGCGTAGAAAATTTCCAATAAATGAAGGAAAAGTTGGATCCCGCGCTTCGCGACGATAATGTGTTCACCTCCCGCTGTGAGTTCGGTCTTGGTACTTTCTACACATTTGTGAACAGACCTTTTAAAATTAAACGGCAGAGGCATCGACAATTGTCATTTGGTGATTGTGAATTCTCTTTTGTTAAAGCTCTTTCGGATTTAACGAACACATTCGCATCAGGTATTTCGCGCTTCGCAGTTGATTTATTCCGAAGTGCGAACTTTTCTACGTTGGGCTCGACTCTATCAAATCAAATGTATATTATATTTATTTCCGTACCTCGATCTAGGACTGCTGACTCAGATATTGCAAAATGAAGCACGAATTTTATTTTTCATTATTACTTCAATATTTGCGCTTTATTTTGTATTAATTTTTATTATGGGCTTCCCTGAAAAGTGCATCATTTCAATAAATTTATATTATTACAATTCACAATATGCATTGATATTGACACAAATGTATTTTTATTGTTTTGTTTTTATTTTAAAAAGTGCGCACCCTATGAAAAACAAAATGTTGTTAACTAACATTTCATTGCACTTTGTGTCGTTTTTCCAAAAAATTAATTTGTTCATTATCAATTTTATTCTTCAGAATTTTATAAAAAATACGCATACTACGGAAAAATAATAGATGACAGATTTGTAGATCTCTTTTGGATAAACAACTAGTGTCTATTAATTTTCTTCTAACCTTGTGTCGCTTTTCACAAGTAAAAAAAATGTATGTTATTTTTTCACGATTAAAACCAAAACTACGTATCATATCAAAAAGTGATTAATAAAAAATTTGTTGACCTTTTTTGGGTGTATAATTTTCGTTTATTCATCTTTTTTTTGTAGCTTGTATTGTTAATCCAGAAATTTTTATTTTTTATTTTCAATGTTTTTTTCATAAATAAAACAAAAACTATACGGCCTATCAAGAAGCAAATTATAACAAAGTAGATCTTCTTTCAGTACACAATTATTGTCTCTTCATCCTTTTTCGCACTCTTGCATATTTTGACTGCAAAATCAGATTTTTGATTTTTCACAATTTGTTGTGCGATCAAAATTTGAGGTTTCGATTTTTCAAGAGAATTGAAAAAGTTATTATAATAATCTTGTAGGGCTCTCAAAAAGCAACGTTTTTATTTTCTTAGCCCTGTTTCATATCGTGCGTTGTTTGGCTTAGAATTTTTATTTTCGTTTGTTTTTTTGAATTTGCAAGACCAAAAATGGTCTTCAAAATTCTGAAAACGCTCTAACGTTCTGAATTTTCATCCAAAATGGCTGACTAACGAACTCTACCTTCAGTTTATGTCCGACATTTGAGGTTAGGTTGACACCTTGGAGTATTAATGACTTATAATTGTACTGCGCACATGTGCGTTCGTTTTCACTAATCCTGTTGTCTTAACGGATACTTTGAAATCTGAAAAGAGGCTGAAAAAACTCTTGAATTATGCCTGAGTTATATAAAATATTTGAAAAGAAACGCGCTAAAAAACTAGGTGTATGTGGAATTTACTTTATTTTGATTGAACAATGGAGGCGCATTGCATTTGCCTTCGCGAACGAACATTGCAACATTTTGATCCTATTCCGGATCAGAACAAATATCATATTTTAGTTTCACATTTATTTAAATTAAATTAATGATGTGGAGGTGAGTTGTTTACATTCACTATTTTGAAAGTCTTTGAGATTCGGTGATTTTTGCCTATGGGAGATTCCATGCATTCTTCTGGGGTCATATCCTCAACCACACCGCTATCCATGTTTATTTTCACCCGTATTTCATATGGGTATCTTGTTGTGTATATTCCACGAAAATGTGTATTATCCGCCAATAATGCACTAACATCGCCAGTGGATGTTGTTAAAACAGTCTGTTCTTCAGTTGGCATGGGCTTAAAGATATTCGTTCCCTTTCCGCGCAGTCGAATTGGTTTATGGACAGGAAAAGTGTATCTTCGAATTTCGAATATTTGGTGAGGATTCGTGTGGGGAATGAGCCTAAGACATCTAAGTTGTTCAAGTCGATATCCAAGTATGAGATGAGAAGGATTATTGCGAGGAGGAGATCTGGACCTGACACGAAGAGGAGGCTCGGCAGGAGGATGAGACCTTATCGTAGAAAGCGTTCTGGCAGGAGGAGACGTTGACCTGGCATAAAGAGCAGGCTTGGCTGAAGGATGAGGCCTGACCGTAGAAAGAGTTCTGGCAGGAGGAGACGTTGACCTGGCATGAAGAGCAGTCTCGGCTGGAGGAAGGGTCCTTTCTGGGGAATGGATGTCAGGAAAAAAAGGTCTGCAACGAGGAACACCAGGAATAGGTTTACCGTTCGGTAAACAATCGAACTGTGAACCTAAGTCTGCAAGAATAATCAAAAAGTGTTTAAAGGGCTAACCTTATCTTGACTGAAATTTAAGTTAGAATTGGTTTGAGATTGAATCATACGGATGATAATGAAAGGATTGGAATCTTGCTTGGAATCCGCGACTTTTTTCAAAAATTGGCTAAAAAATCAAACTCTGAAGTTTGTATCTGTACTTTGAAACCTTTTAATTTCCCTCAATCATAATTTCACTCATCATAACGAAAGGTATTCGTTTCATGTAAAAAATAACTATCGTGGATTTCTTTAAATGCTCAAATTTCGAGACCCCCCTCATTAAAAAAAAAGCGGTTTTACAATGATGTCTGTCTGTCGTTTTTGTCGTGGTCCTTGTCCCAGTCGTCTTTGTCGTCTGTATACGCAAGCATCTCTAAGCATCTTTAGCAGTTTTTGTTCAAAATGAAGGGGAAGAATTTTTAGAAGCTAGGATAGCGATATGGTGAAGAATAAACCTTGAAAACATAAAACTTGAAGATTACTTAACTTCAAATTACTTAAAATTACTAAACTTAAAATTATTATAACATTTTAAAAAGCAATTTCTCGAAAGTTTCGGTACCAATATAAAGTATTTTTGAACGAATCAAGGACTAATTTGGTTTTGAATGATGGTTTCGCTTAAATACATTCGCATCGTTTTTTGCTTATGAAAATTGAGAAAAAATTAAAAAGATTCGATAGGATAGTAGGGTTTACCCCTTGTAGTTCGTAGACGTATGTAAGTAAAAGTTTATAAACTGTGGGTCAGGTACTATCGCATAAGAAAACAAACTCTAAAAATTCAAGGATAATCAACAGATGTGACTTTTGAAATTGGAAAGGTTAAGAAATAATTCCACATTTACAGATGGTAAACGTCTGAATTTCAACGCAATCAAGATTAAATTCGTGATTATTTTTAACAAATTCTAATAAAATTTGGAGGATTGACAATTGGAACAGAAAGGATAATTAGGATAAAGTGCAGATTGAAACGCACAAATTCTGATTTGTGTATAGTTTAAAAAATACCTAAAATTAAAGATATATTATTGTAGTTACCAATAGAATTGAGGATAACCCCCAATGTTAAGAAGAGAGTATGAACAATCCTCATCTTAGAGAAAATTCTGATGAATATATGAATGAAGAATTGTATTAACAGTCTAAGCAATGAATATTCTAGTGCTGAATTGGTTTATATAGGGTTGTTATCTCACAGAGTGCAGACGACAAGTTCATCCTTCCAAGATATTTACATTGTATTAGAGTAATTTACAAGGAAAGAAATGTATTTCATCCGGTTTAGCCTACAAGGTTCTAGTAAAGTTTCAATCACTAAACAGTATCTCTGAAAAATATTTTTTTTTCACAAAAAGTATTAATATTAATATCTTTAGAAGCCAATTATCTCAAAAATACTTTCAGCTCTTAGGTTGAATTTTTGTGCGAATCTTCCAACACGACTGTTCAGGGTTCTTTAGTAAGGATTGTATTTGGTATGCCAGCGAGCAAGTAACCTACGAATTGATACAATATCAAGTATTTAATAGATCCATTATCGAGCTGATTTTTGTGATTCCTAATGGCTAACGAACCATGAAAAAATAGCCGTTCAGAAAAAATTGATGTCGCTCAAATTCCTAATAATTCACAAAGCATTAAAGATAGAGGTATTTAAAATTTTTCATTTTAAAGGCAATATTAAAAAATATCCTCGTCTGAATCTCCAAATTCTTGGGACAAGTAAACATCAATTTCCTTCTGCCCTCCTTGCCGAGCAGAATGAGAAATTCTGCTCTTCTTCTTCTTTGTTTTTAGTCCTGAGAAATCCCGCAAATTGAGTGTCTTGTAGTCATGCAACATTATAAATAAAATAATTTTTAATTCTGCGGTCAGCGATTTGAAAGTGATGTATTTGGAATCTGCGAACTTTTTCAATTCCAACGATATGTAATTTGTCTATGGAGGTTGCAAATTTGTGTTGTATAAAGTATTAAATTGAACGCTGATTATGCAATCTTTAAATTGCTAGGTGCAACTTGAGAAATTGTTAAATTACCTCATTTCTACCTGAAGATGGACAAAAGTTTGGTGCTTGCTGTTTTTTAAATTATGATATTATATTATTGAATTAAATTAATTAAATTGATTGTTTGAGTAATAAACTCTATTCATGGATCTCTCTTTCCCTCGCAGAAAGCTTAATTAATACTTGAATGGCCTTAATAAAAAATTGTGGCCTCGAAGTGAACGACTCAGCACGTGCCAGATGTACAAAAATGTTAAAGCGATGATTTTCAACGTAAATAAAGTTAGTTCAAACAGATTAGGTGTGTAAATATTTCTGCTTTTGCGGATACGCCGCATCATACATGTATTAAATTTATTCTTAATAATGAGAAAAAATTGATTGATGTATTTAACAGGCATGCATTACCAAATAAAATTATGATGGGTCTATACAGATTTGTTGAATTGCTTAGGGGAAAGTGGGGTATGGTGTCCGGCTTTGAATGAAATGTCCCGTAAATTATAATCCAATTGTGATTTTGATGTCTGCATTTTTGGTGAAAAGCTCTGAATATCCTGTTACATATGTCATTAGTCAAAACCGACTTTTAACTTCTTCGTTATTAGATATTCAATCAATTCGTTGATCTTGCATCTGGCAGAGTTCTCTGCCAGAGACAGAACCAGAGATGACCTAACTGTCAGAATAATATTGGAATCACGAGATTCATAAGATAACTAACTTACTGAGTTTTTCTACATAATCGAACAAATTACTGACCTGTTATCAAGCACTGTTACCATCATCGCCAAATTTTCAAGACATTATGCCCCATATGTCATGTTGCAATATTACATTAATTTTAGTATATTTAGAACGTTTATAAAAAAAAATTATGATGACAGAAGTATACAGAACTATTTCACCTATTAGAATCTAATATTTTCATGTTTAAAATATTTCAAAATATGCTGTAATTGTTTATTTCCACCAACAACTTTTCCATCTGTTTCCCCCGAAACAGGTTTTTCATAATAAGTCTCCTGACTCGTATTTTAAAACAAAATTTTCATCACAACACTATTCTTCCAAACAAAGTATGCTATTTCATGCAAAAAAACTAATACGAAAATCATCAAACGAGGGCGTTTTTTGAAATCGACACTATGCCCCACACGGACACTATACCCCACTCTCCCCTAATGTTTATAAGAAAAAATTATCAATTTTTCAGATATACCAATATTTCCAGTATTAAATTTATTAATTTTGATGAGAATAATCTACTGAAGTATTTGAACACCTTCTGAGTATTGCGTTCTTATTCAATACAGAAGTTTATCATAGATCACAGAAAAGGTTTTGGTGTGGAAATGAGAAACAACTTTTGTTATCTGTTTGCGAAAATAGTAGGGTTTTGATATCTGATTTTTTGTGAATTTTAACTTGTAGTTATTTATACCTGTAAAACGAATAGTTTTACGCTGCACATGGGTGAGGTTTTAGAAATGGAATTTACTCAGGACTATAGCAAAATGATAATGATAATTAGACTCAAGTTAGTGAACAGAATTGAAAGAGCGAGATGAAGGCACCGATGGTTCGAAAATATCTGAGATTTTAGGGTCAAAGCAACACTTAGGTTCAAATCGAAGGCGGAATTGCAGCTACCGGGTTTTTTCGGTAATAGCATTTTTAAGAAGGCCAACGTTAGCTTTCGATGGTCACATCGTAAAGGGCTTAAGGTAAAGGACATCGTCTGAAAATTCTTCCAAAAATGAGAGACAAGAATACTTCAACCTTAAAAGATGTTTAAGCTTATATAAGATCCGATGGTGATAGTAAAATTTTCTTGAGGAAATACAAATATAATACAAATAAATATTCACAATCTGAGTCACTTTGAATTTGTTATATTATTAGATGGAGGAATGCTTTTGACATTAATTATTCCAAAGTTCTTTAAGATTAGGTGATTTATGCCTATGGGAGATTCAACACATTCTTCTGGTGTCATATCTTTAACCACGCCACTGTCTATATTTACTTTCACTCGTATTTCCAGGTTATATTTTTCTGTATATATTCCACGAAAACATTTATTACCCTCTGATAAAGCAACAACGTCGCCAGTCGATGTTGTCAAAACAATTCTTTTTCCGGTTGGCATAGGCACCAGATAATCAAATCTGACAGGAGGAGACCCTGACCTGACACGAAGAGGAGTTTCGGCTGGAGGCAGAGTCCTTTCTGGAGAATTTATGTCAAGAAAAAAAGAAGGTCTGCACCGAGAAACACCAGGAATAGGTTCGCTATTTGGTAAACAATCGAACTGTGAACTTAACTCTGAAACAAGAAACAGAGGATTACGTTTTTCTCTAAAATACATATAGATGTAGGTTGGTATATGATGAAACCCCTGTAGCAATATTGTGAAGAAGGTTTGAAGCATTGAGGATGTTTGCCCTGGGAAAATTACCATAGAGAAGCCTCGAACTTTTTTTAACTCAAGATTGAACAGAAATACTGCAGAAAGTTGACAGCTACATAAAGGGTTGTGAATGTCGTTGTAATTGTCAATGTAATAGCAGTCACCACAGTATGAAACTGTTTGCAATGATTTTCTCCAATTTTGTCATTGAAAAATCTTGAGGTCAATTATTGTTTGAATTTGAACGATCACAGTAGGTCAGTAGCTACTACTTCTTCCAAAGACTAATATTATTTATTTTTTAAATGAAAATCTTGTGATTATGTCAAATAAGAACGTGTTTTAGTTTTTCTAATGATATGTAACTATTCAACAATATTTAAAAAAATTCTAAGTTGAATATTACGTAAGAAAGGGGTGGGGGAGTCAAAAATCATCAAAATCGCCCTTACGTAATTAATGAATGGCCCCTTAATCATTTGGCGAGTTGATTGGAAATTTTTACACCAGCTTTTTTGAACGTTCAACCTAATTCTTATTCTCAAAATGGCATCTAACAATAAAAACGCCATTCTGCTTCTAGCTCTAGTTTTTACCGCATTCATTATAGAGAAGACTCTACGACAGCATTACTCGAGGGTAATGTTAGCATTTTTAAAACATAGAGAACGGGATCTTGAAAGACGAACCTACCACCTGCATCTTGAAAGGACTACACCTCGGGCCAGAATTTGCCACTTCTTTTAGGGATCTCACCCTTGAATTAAGGCCTTTTCATACCTCGCTTTTCGGCACTGGCAGGCAGCCTCCTATGGTGGTCTCCCATGGCACATGAAAGCAGTGGGTGAAAACAGAAAGGCATGAGAGTGAAAGAGACAAACAGATCTATCCGTCTCTTTCAATTTCATGAGTTTCCGCTTTCATGCACAGCTTTTATCTGCTATGGGAGTCCACCATTATGGACTTTCTGTCAGGCAGGCTGCCTGCCACTACCGGTAAGCAGTGGTATGAATAGTGCTTTAATACGAAATTGTGTATTTTCATAAAGTTTTTCACTAGTCACGACAAAATACGAGCCGTTCACGCCAGCAAAATTTGAATGCCGGCAAATTTCGTTCAAGAATTCTTATAGAAATACTATTGATACACGTAACGATCCTCATGTTAGTAATACGAGTAGTTAAAATGACTGAAGATTATTTTCAAGAAAAAAATCAAGATAGTATTATTACTCATGACAATGGCAATACAGAACAATTTTATTTGTTAAAATCAATCCAACATTTCTGCATTTACATCACACATAGGAAGCGTCAAATTCACTATGCATCTTAATTCTCATATGTACATTCACATCATTCAGAGAATACAGTTGAATATTCTATTCATTTTCATTGAGAATATTGTAAGTTTTTCATCATCGGACATTCGTCTGGCGACCAAATGGGAAGAGCCGAAACTCACACAACTAGTTTCACTAATGACTTCTGAAAGATCATCTACTAGTAATGTCATTCCTCTACAGACATACATTTATGAGTTAACTTTACCGAGAACTCTACTCGAGTAAGAATTGCAGTTCAGTTAAGTTTTTAACTCTGCCCTGTTCAGATCGTGTTCTATTGTTATTTACAACAGTGCAATTACGACTTCTGATTGTGTATTTGTAAGTCAGTGCATAGTTCATTTCCAATTGCTATATTTCTTCTTAATGTTCATGAATTCTTCTACTATAAACAATAATGGACTCTAGGATCAAATGTCCCTCTTGTCATAAAACACTCTCAGAGAAAGAAAAATTATAAAGACATTTACAAAATCACATGATGATGTAGCACTCTCGGATCTTCTACCCTCTAAAGACTCCTCTTGTGAATTTTGTGACAAAAAATTTCTCAATGAGAAATTGTTGGATACACTCATCAGCAAGTTCCACCCAAGCAGTGAAAAACTGAAAAAAATCGGGATAATTTGCCCATGCGAGCCATGTAGACAAGCGTTCTTTATGTTCTCCAATCTGAAGAATCATTTGTTTTAAATTCATGAAGAGAAGATAGAGTGCGAATTGATTTAATTGAATGGAATTGCAGGTAAATACCAATATATTAATTACTGATTAATTCAATTTGCATGTGACCATTAGGGATTTTTGGTTTATTGTCATTTCCATGATTCAGAACAGTTCTAACTTGAATATTTTCATAAAATTGAATTGTGTAGAATCGAACCGTATAGAACCAAACAGAATGATAAAATGAATCAGCTTGTGTAGAATTTAACGGTGTTGAGTTATAGGGTATTTGATATATCAATTCGTCCAGGATTATATCATATGGAATTAAACTATGTAGGGCTTGACAGCAATTTTTAATTAGAAAATCATGTGTGGGATTACTGTGTGTGAAGTTTACCGTATAGAATTTGCACTGTGTAGAGTTTAAATGTGTAGAATCGACACCACGCCTTCTCATAGTTTCAAATATTGCTATAGTTATTGATAATTTTATTACAATTGTACCATATTGAACAATTTTTCATTTTACGTGAATTGCAGCTTTTCAAACATGGAAACTAAACGCTGAACAAGCAATATTCTCAAAGTTCATCGCAGATAGAGCAGCAACGAAAATTAGTGAATAAAATCAAAGCAATTTCATTATTGCCATAAATGAGATAGTTATCGGAAAAAAGGAAGCGATGCAAAGGAACTAAAGGAAATGAGAACAAATCAAATGGATGGTGTCTGTCCATCTATGTTCGAGGTGACAATTTTTGAATGTGATTGTACAGATAAAGTACGAAAGTTAAATATTGGAATACACAAGGCGGCCAAGAGCAGGAAATCGAACGAACCGGATTGAATCAAGGAGCATGACTAAAAATTGCAGGTACTGTATAATCCATTTCAATAAATAATTCTGAATATTAACATCGAAGGGGAAACAATTCTGGCAATCTGCTGAACCGCTCGGTTATTCGAACTAGCAATCCAAGTAATCCAGTATAATCCAAATAATCCGACGTAATCCACTTTTAATTCGCAGTAGTCTATATGTATTCCGACGTAATCCACTTGTAATATGGAGTAATCTAGTTCTAATCCGGATAATCAACGTATAAGCTATGGTAATTCACTTGTAGTACAGTCGATGTAAAGTAATTGAGGTAATCCATGTAATTAACTCATAATCCAGAGTAATCCAAGTAATTCGGAATAATTTTTATAGGTAATTCAAATACTTTTCAACTTTTGTTGACAATTCTAATTTTTAATTAATTCTCTTAACGGTAATCTAACTATTCCATTTTTTGGTAAAAAAAAGTAATCTGCTTGGTTGGAAATTCATGTTTTTGGTTGAATCTGAAGATTTCAAAGAGGGAAAATGGCAAGAATTAAATTGAATTACATTCAACTATTATAATGGCATAACGTGATATTGTGTTATCTGTCAAAATATCAAATTTTCATACTGTAAGTATTGCCATTAATGTTGAAAACTTTATATTTCTGCCAGCGAATCTTCCATTCTTTCGTTATCAAAACTGTTTTCTGCATAATTTTTCTTTTCCATAGTCAATTTTCAAGATTTTAGTAAGTAACACTATGTCTATAATAAAATCGATTCATTTAATGGAAATTAATATAAAAATTGTTAAATAATAGCGATGTTATAAGCAACGTCACCTTTGCCCCACCGGTATATACACCGGTATATATACATATTTCAATCGAAGATTTCCATGTATGTTGAATATGAATGTGTTATGTATTGCTATCATTATTAGTTACAATATTATCAGCATTTATATGAATAATGATTAATATGTATAGTGAATTCGACGATTCCTATGTGTGATGTAAATGTAGAAGAGTTGGATTGATTTTAAGAAATGAAATTGTTATGTATTGCCATTATCAGTACGTGTATTAGAATTGTTTCTGTGAAAATTTTTTGAACAAAATTTGCAGGTATTCAAATTTCAAACAGAGTCGCGTGCAGTCACGTGCCAGAGACGCTGGCTGCGCGCGCTTCGGGAGCCAAAATAGATGCTGGTGTGAACGGCTCGTCACAAAATCGCCAAATCGAATTAAAAATCGTCATTAAAGGAGCCTGTTGCCAAACCTGAAGAATTGTTCGCCAACAAACGCAGAAAACCCTGTTTTCAAGGTCTAATTGTACTCCTTCATTACCACTTTAATACAGATTTTATATTTCAATGCGATATCGGGTAAAGTTTCGAATAAGAGATAATATTACGGATAAATCTTCATATAACAGATCAAAGCTGAGATGAATATTTCAGATTTAAAATAAATAAAAATACAAAAGTTGAGAATATTAGATAATATATTTAAAAGTAATAGAAATCCTTTTTTGTAGTGAAAAAAATCTACACGTCTGTTATTAATTATTTCTCAACAGCACGCGTAGCTTATGTTTTAATCGTTAGAAACAATTAATTTTTTAACCATAAAATGATACTCTTCATACTATCAATTCAGTGCGCATTTTATATATTTTATTCGTGAAAATTACTTCTAGAATATCTTTTATCAACATTGCAATGACCATAATAAAAAATGTGAAATGATATCATTATCTGCGAAGGACAATCTTGAGACTAATAACGTCTTTAGTAAATAATTTGGTTAACAACTGTATCAACGAATATTCTGTTGCATCATCAGCGTACAAATATTAAATAAGTATCTGTAATATCACATATATGACCGATAACAGCTACTTATGTATATATTTGTACTCTGTTGATACAAATTATTCACTGAAGCATTAATCAGTTTTTTCTCTACTTTGCGAAAATGAGGGTGATCTGTACTTTTTGCACTTTAGCGGTTATCCTTAATTCTATTGGTGAATATAATAATATAACATATCTAATTTTTATTATATTTTATGTAACGCATGCAAGAATTCAGCTATTTTTCTTAGGCTTACAGTCATATAATAGCTATTTGTATTTTCTTACGGTATCATTTTTTCATTTCCTATTTTTGAATGAGATAAGATAACAGTTGGACTCACGAACAAAGAGTTGAATTTTTAATTAAGGCAGACAAATTTTCAACAAAGTAATTAATTTTTTAGTAAGGTAGTTGAATTTTCAAGCAAGGAAGATTGATATTTAAGAAAATGGTTTGATTTTTTGAACAAAATGAATCAATGTTTAACAATCGAATTCCTAGTTATAAAATATGAGTAAATTAAAAAAATTACTCATAGTTTAAAAATGTAAAACACGAAAGAAAACATTACCTATCAATTTCCTGAAAAGTGGATGTAAAATTTTTTAATTGGTTCTAACCGTTATTTGCAAATGCGATTTGTTTTAATATACAGTTCCTTGACATCACAATAATTTTTAACCCCGAATGTGAATAAAGTTAACTGAAAGTGACTAACATGTGTTAATAATGTGTCTAATGGTCTTTTTAATTCAAAAGAATTGAAAAGAATTCAATTAAGTTTATGAGAATTCCAGGTAAATTTTAACGAATTCAGAATAAATCCCATAAATCAAACAATGAGTTGAGTTAAATTCAAACACGGTGACCCTCAATCATTTTTAACCTAAAAATTTTGAAGCTCAACTCTTATTCACATAATTTTGAAATAAGTGCAATTCAGTTGTTTATTTGACATATCTGCAATGATTGTCTGGTAAGTGTAATTTGAGAGTGAAAACTGAGTAAGAAGATATTTGCTGAAGAATTGGATGTATTAAAAAATGTTCGTTTTATGGAGGTTTTTGTATAACAGAAAATCGTTTATTGTCATAAGGTTATTAAAGCGTTTATGCACTCGTCTTCTACCAAAAATATACGTTTATGTAACAAAAAAATGTACGGTGGGGAGTTATCATATTTAAGAATTATTTCCCATAAATTTGATTGAATCGCCAGAAAGATGCTTTCTGCAAAGAAACATTAATATTAGACATAAATGTGCTGATAAAAAAAATTAATCTTCTATTTCTTCTTGCAGAATTTAGTTCACAGTCCGACGGGAACCTTAATAGCGAACGTAATCCTGGTCTTTCTTCCCCTTCTGCTAGACCACATTCACCTGACCGGACATCTCCTCAGGAGCCCCCTCTTCGTGCCAGGTCCAGGTCTCCTCCAGGCAGGCCTCCTTCTGATAGAGTACTTGGATATGCAATAGATCAACTTGGATATCTTCGGCTTATTCCTCGCACAAATCAGAACCAGCGATTTGAATTTCGAAGATACGTTTTTCCTGCCGATAAACGAATTCGATTGCGAGAAGATCATAAGATGTATGACCTCAATCTAACCCGAGAATATATTGTATTATCAGCATCCAATGGTGACGCTTTTGCAATATTGGATTATAGTGGGACTCTTCGTGGACTATTCAAGACACAAAGACATAATCCGAGAGTGAAAATTAATGTGATAAGCGGCGAAGTTAATACGCTAACCCCAGATGAAATAAGGGATTGCCCAGTAGGCAAAATGAACCCAATCTCCCCAAAAAGGTTTATTAGAGCTTTTGAAAATTACAATTCACTACAGTCCGAACGAAATCCCAGTGTCGAACGTAATCCTGGTTCTTCTTCTGCCAGACAAAATTCACCTGACCGGACTTCTCAGGAGCTTCCTCTTCGTGCCAGGTCCAGGTCTCCTCCAGGCAAGCCTCCTACTCTAAGAGTACTTGGATATGCACTTGAAAATCTTGGATATATTCGGCTTATTCCCCAGGAAAATCAGAACCGGCGTTTTGAATTTCGAAGATACGTTATTCCTGCCGATAAACAAATTCGATTGTCATTAGGACGTAATACCTATGTGGATGTGCCAACCCGAGAACATATTGTGTTATCAACATCCAATGGTGATGTTTTTGCAATACTGGAGTATACTGCGATTCTTCGTGGAATATATAAGGCAGATAGAGATCATTCGAGAATAAAAATAAACATGATAAGTGGTGCGGTTGACAATATGACCGCAATTGAAATGAGGGAATGTCATGTAGGCAGAAATTACCCAATCTTCCCAAATTGGTTTAGTGTAGTCGATACAAATGAAGATTCTCTACAGCATGTGTATCATTGATTCAATAGAGAAAAGATTAACTAAAATATTATATTCTTTGTAATCCATAGCGAGATCAAAAATAAATTAAAAAATTTAAATGCCAATGTAATATTGTTATCAAAGCTTCTTTTCTTTTACCTTATGCTAATCTCCACAGGGTCATTCAAATTTTTATAGCTCTACCGTACAATTTATAGAGATTTGAATGCAATTCAAAAACAAAATAAAAATTTGAAAAGCAAGAAACAAGTACAAACCAAAGTTTCTAATTAAATTTTGCCTTCAAAAACGTACTTTAACAATTCTCAAATATTAGTAATTTGATTGCTTATGATTTTCGGCGTCGACAGCAAAATTGAAAGACACTTCAACTTTCAAAAATATTAATTGTTTAGTGCAGTCACGTAGCCTCATTATCCGCGCGCAACGACACGCAGTGTGGCGAAATAAAATAAAATAGTTAACGATAACTTATAGAACGCAATTCTTAATTGATTTTAGATTCTGTTTTTTATATAAATTTTTTAAATCAATTTACAAGCTATATGTGGAAGGATTTTTCGAATTGTTATTGCTTGAAATTCTATGGCAATGCAAATAATAAGCAAATGTTGATTCTTTTCTTGTCCGTCTAGCATTTGGTAAATAACTTTCCTACCTTCATTATCTTTTAGATTCGATGCACAGGTGTGTGGGTAAGCGAAAAATTATTGATACATAATATTATTTATTATAAAAAAATTATATTGTCGAATAAAATTGTAATATTATTATCGATTATTTGTTTTCAAAGTAATATTTGACAATAAAATTACTTGCTTATATCGACAATGTATAGTAGATCATAAAAAGGTATCATACGGTATTATTTTTTAATTTGATAAACAAACAACTGGAAAATTCTGACAATATGATTTAAGGAAGATGAAGAATCGATTTTTCTCTGCCTAGTGATGTCCGCAGTATTTTTTTTATTTATAATTTATTATTGATATAATTTCCATAAAAGAGTTCAATCTTCAACCAAAAAAATTAAGTCTTGAGAACGCAATTAAATTTACCACCAATTAGTTAAATTTTTAACTAAAAAAGATCAATTTTTAATGGAAAATTTAATACTTGAATTTTCAACCAAAACGATAAATTTACAAAAAAAAATGTTTACCCCCTGGCAGTGTAAGGTAGTCTTTGAACGTTTCGTGAGCAATTTTAACAAAAGGTCTAGCCGGGTGAGCATACAAAATCTGCCCCGCACGTATTAAAATAAAATTTCTGTTATGGGTCAACAGAAAAATCGAAAAAAATTTTTTCCTAGAAAATGGTTTGACCAATTTTGATGACAAAAATATTAGTTGTGGACACTAGTGAGGCTATTATAACATTTTATATTTAATTTTCCGAAAAAATTACATGTAACATTTTTTATTGAATTTAAAAAAAATTTTCCTTGATATCCTACCTTGGATCAGAAAAAATATTATATTTTAGTTTTACATTTCTACATTCTCATCTTAATGAGAGGGTAATGGTTTTTAGTAAAACATTAATATTGCGAATTTTTCCAAATCTCCACGCTTCGACACCCTCTGAATAAAAAAAAACAGTTTTACGATAGTGTCTGTCTGTCTTTGTTTTCGACTGTATACCGGATAACTTTTGAAAGACTACTTGCATTGGATTGTGCTGTGCTAAACTCTCCAAGCGAGTAAAAAAAACGAGTTTGCTAGTCAGCTGTTTTGGAAGACAATTCAAAAAGTTAGAGCATTTCAAAAATGTTTTAAAACATTTTTCTCAAGATTTAGAATTCTGTGTGCAGCTATTCGTAGCACTCGGAAACTCGAACAAATTATCCTCAAGACTTTTTTCAATGAAAAGAAAATGATCAGAGTTATAGCATTTTCAAAATACAAAAAAACAAACGAAAGCGGAAATTTGAAGTCTAAAAATGCAGTATATGAAAAGTCAGAATAGAAAAAATGTCACTTTTTGAAAATTTAAAATTTTATCGCTCAAAAAATAATGCAAAATCAAAAATTCTAGTTTGCCGTCAAACTATGCAAGATGCGGAAAAAGATGAATGAACAAAAATTTTGCATGCAAAAAATATCTACGAACTTGCTATTATACACTTTTTGATAGACGCGTGGTTTTTGGGTTATTTGTAACCCGCGTTTCCAAGAAATTTCTTGTTGTGTAAATTCCACGGAAAGAATCCTTATTCTCCAATATTGCAACGATGTCTTCAGCGGATGTTGTTGAAATATTACATTCTTCAGTTGGAATGGGCTTAATGGTATTAGTTCCCTTTCCGCGCGATCGAATTGGTTTATTTACGGGAAATGTGCATTTTCGAATTTCGAATAGTTGGTAAGGATTCGTATGGGGAATAAGCTTGACAAATCCTAGTAGTTCAAGTCGATATCCATGCACGACTGGAGAAGGATGCTCGCGAGGAGCAGACCTGGACCTGTTGCGAAGAGGAGGCTCGACAGCAGAATGAGGCCTTACCGTAGAAACAGTTCTGGCTGGAGGAGACGTTGAACTGGCATGAAGAGCAGGCTTGGCTGGAGGATGAGGCCTGATCGTAGAAAGAATTCTGGCAGCAGGAGACGTTGACCTGGCAGGAAGAGCAGGCTCGGCTGGTAAATAATTGGTTTATCGGCAGGAAAGGTGTATCCTCGAATTTCGAATAGTTGGTGCGGATTCGTGTGGGGTATAAGCTTAACAAATCTTAGTTGTTCAAGCCGATATCCAAGCACGACTGGAGAAGGATGCTTGCGAGGAGGAGACCTGGACCTCGGCTGGAATCGAATTTGTTTATCGGCAGGAAAAGTGTATCTTCGAATTTCGAACTGCCGGCGCGGATTTGTTTCGGGAATAAGACGAATAAATCTAAGCTGTTCAAGTGTATATCCAAGTACTTTAGAAGAAACATGCCTGGCAGAAAGAGATCTAGATAAGCCACGAAAAGGAGGCTCGGCAGAAGGAAAAGATCTGATGAAAAAATGAAATCCGATGGGAGGAGACCTTGACCTAACACGAGGCACAGGGTTGGCAGGGGAAAGAGATCTGCCATGGAGAGGAGGTTCGGCAGGAGGAAGAAACCTTCCAGGAGAATGCTGTCTGTTAGGAGAAGAAGTTCTGCAACGTGGAACACCAGGAATAAGTGCACCGTTAGGTAAACAATCGAACTGTAAACTCAACTCTGAAACAAGAAACAGAGGACTACATTTTTCTCTAAAGTAGATATAGTCGTATGTTGGCTGCATAAATAGTTGTGAATGTGGTTATAATTGCCAATGCGATAGTCGTCACCATAGCAGGAAACTTTGTGCAATGATTTGCTCCTATTTTATATATTTTGCTTGTGAAAATCACTTCCCAAATATATCTGTTTTCAAAATCAAATGAAGAAAAACTGATGAATTAACTGTTTTTACACTGCTTCAATACATTATTTATAAAAAAACATTATTAAAGCGATTAATTTTTAAACATTGCATTAGTTTATGTGAAAAAAGCTGGCCCGGCTCGCAAGGCTCGTAAAACTTTCACTGGACCAGATATTCGATCGATGTGCTCGATGGTACATGTCTAAATTTCATCGAACAGAGTTGGGTGTGTACTTTCTGGTTTCGAAATTTCTGCAAAATCCGTACCAATAGGTTAACTTTTCGAATTCAATTGTTTATAACACACAATCTACATTTCCCTGGAATGAATTCAGATTGAATGTGTACATAGTTCGGTCAATTTCAAGTAAAGTTTGGAAGAAAATAGCAATTGGGATAGAATGCTGATAACATCACACATTGATTGATAAATGTATTTGAAGCAAATTTTAGTACTTTCTGGGTTTATTTTATATCTTATTGTCCGTATCTCATATATTGCAAATGTCAAATCTTCTCTTCAGAGATACTTAAATATAATGAGAGTCCTATGAATCTATCAAAATGAATCAAAACCAAATAAGCCAATGTCTCAGTAATTCACATACATTTAATTTACTTTTCTAAAATTAAATTTCGATTCAATCCTACCAAATATACTGTTCCAAATTCCTCACCATTTAAATACGCTTTTTTGACAGAAATGAAATCAAATCTGTCAAAATTTGTCTCCCAGAGAAATCTGATACTTCTCTACTAAAGATATTGCCATTACAACTCCTGAAAATCGTATTAAAACTTTTGAAGATAGTGGCGGAGTTTATAAAAAATGTGAAAATTTGTTTTCTTCAAATTCTTGGTCAATCCAAACTATCCACTTTCTTCTATCTTGCATTTTTTTGAACTTTTCGTAAAAATATTAGTAACGCCGGTCATAATTGTATTTTCCCTAAACAATAATATTTTTTTAAATTTTGTAAACAAAAGTTTTTTAACTTGTAGATTTACACATTACATTTTTCGTTTACAAAATATTAGAGTGTTTTATTGTTTTAAGCAAAATACAGTTTAAGCCGCCTTTTCTTTTGCAAAAATAAAAAAAAAATGCATTTTGCATTCAATATTTCACAGCATCAAGTATAAAATATTATAAATTAAACAATTCTAAAATAAGTTTGAAACCGAATAATTTTACATCAGACTTTTTTCAAACTTATAAGGCCTAAATTGTTTCAGTTTTAATCTTTTACATTTGGAAGCTCGACATACTTATGCGTTTTTTGAATTTTAATTTATGTATAATTCTTGAAAAGTGCCTATTAACTCATGGAACCTCTTTTATGTAAATTAAATAATAATAATTTTTTATTATTGAAGATTGAAGAATTTGTAATTGAAACAGATAAGAGTTCTCTGTTTTGAAAACAATTATATCTTTGAGATTTTCTAGTAATGTATGTGTTAATTTTAAGTTATTCAGAGTGGCGGGTGAACAATTTTTTTACTTCTTCAATTCGAAAGTTCTAATACATAAAGAAATTTATACGTCCGATTAAAACATTTCCAACTACTTTTAATTTTCACATAATTTTTAATTAATAAATTGATAATTAAACGTGTTTGTTCAATTTCAAATCTTATTCAAATTTCTTCAGTCTAAAATAATTAAAAATGAATGTTTGTGAATAGAAAGCCTTGATTCGTTAAAATTTCAGTGTTGTAAATTTCAGCTTTGAACGTTAAAACTTCAATTATTTTATTTCAAAATTTTTTATTTCGTAAGTGAATGTGCTACATTTTGATGTATAAATAAAAATGGCGCGACTATCAATTCGAAAATACTTTAAATTCAAATAATTTCACTTAACAGGCTTTATTTATAAAAAACTTTTGAATTTCATAATTCTCACTTTGAAAGAAAGGAAAGAAGTGTTAATATTTAATTTTTCACTGAAATTGAAGATAAACTTTTTTGAAACCTTTATATTGAGTTGAAGGCGGGTGAATATTGTATTTTCAGCATTTTCATTGAGTTTGAAACCAGGAAATTTTGGTTGTCACTATTTCGTGAATTGAAAGAAGGATAATGTTTAATTTTTAACATTTTCATTGAACTTGAAGGAAGAATTTTTTATCTCAGAATTTTTTCTCAATTGGAAGAGGGCTTGTTTTTATTCAAACATTTTTATTAAGTGGATGGGGGCAAATTTAGGATTTTCAATATTTAGTTGGAAGGTGGAGCTTCTGGATTCAAATTTTTTACTGGAATGGAAAAATGAAATCAATATAAATTTGAAGAATTCAGATCAAAAATGCAAACAAATAAGTTTTCACAGGATTTATTTATCATGCAATACATGAAACTGGCCACATGCATCGAACATGTCTTCGTGATCGTTTCCTTAAAACTAGTTCGGAAAAGCGCACATGGGTACAAAAGAATATCCAATATGTTTGAGTTGTCGTTTGACCTTGTGTTGACTTTTTTGAAAAAATACCAACCTTTTTTATCTGTTTATGAAAAAAATCGGGCATTGACGAAAGATGGAAGCCCTACGATCCATAACGTGTTGACCTTTTTATGTAATTACCCATTACGTTTAAAACGTTGATCCTACTTCGGATCACAAACAATACTAACTCTTGAAAATGAAACTAGTGATATGAAGGAATGTTCTTTAGATTTACTATTATAAAATTTTTTGAGATTGGTTTATGATTGCCTAGGGGAGATTCCACGCATTCCTCTGGTGTCATATCACTTACTGCACCACTGTCCATGTTCATTTTTACTCGTATTTCAAAGGAATATTTTTCTGTATATATTCCACGCAAATATCTATGACCCTCCAATAATGCAAAGATGTCGCCAGTGGATGTTGCTAAGACCATCTGTTCTTCAGTTGGCATAGGTTTAAAGCTGTTAACTGAGGTTGCACGAATTCGAATTGGTTTATCAGCAGGAAAAGTGTATCTTCGAATTTCGAACATCCGGTGCGGGTTTGTGTGGGGAATAAGACGAATAAATCCAAGTTGTTCAAGTGGATATCGAAGTGCGTAAGAAAGATGCCTGAGAGAAAGAGACTTGGGCCGGGCACGAAGAGTTGGCTCGGCAGAAGGAAGAGGCCTGATTGGAGAATCAAGTCTGGCACGAGGAGACCTTGACCTGACACGAAGAGAAGACTTGGCAGGAGAAAGAGTCCTAACCGGAGATTGAAGTCTGGCAAGAGGAGACCTTGACCTGACACGAAGAACAGGCTCAGCAGGAGAAAGAGACCTCTGACGAATAGGAGTTTCCGCAGGAGGCAGATACCTTTCAGGAGAATGCTGTACGTCAAGAGAAGAGGAAGTTTCGCAACGAGGAATACCAGGAATAAGGTCTCCATTGGGTAAGCATTCGAATTGTGAACTCAACTCTGCAACAAAAATAAGCGGGTTAAATTTTTCTTCAAAGTGTATAGACGTATATTGGTATAGCATAAACCCTTTCTGGTAATATTTGGAGGCAAGTTTAATAACCTCTGAATGTTCTTTGCAACCTGCTTCTTAAACCGTCATATTTTGACAATAACTTTTCTGAATAAATTCGATTCTCTCAAACAATTAGATATGAGAATAAAACGCAAGGGGAGAAAGATTTATGATGTGGTAGGGGACCTCACCCTACCAGAGTCTTAGTCCCAGACTTTCGCGATAGGCAAGATTCTACTGTAATTGAAATAGATGATTAGCGCTTCTTTACAAACTTCTGTTATTTTAGGCAAATACGTAAAATAATTAAATGAAACAAAAATTATATTCTGAAATAAAAAATTCTCTAATTAGAATTTGAATATCATCATAGCTTCTTGGTGTAATTAGATATTTCTTGAAATGACTAGACAGTCGATGAACTGTTAACAGATTATTAGGTAATCCACAGTCACACTATCTGTCTAAAATGCACCTTTAGAGAGAAAGTGTATAATAGACCGGATTTTCACTGTCTATCTAAGTATTCTCACCATTTTACGAAACAATTGAAGTGATACAAAGCACGTAGTGCAATAAAGTTCAAGAAATATAATAATTTAAAAAAATTACCACACAACGCTAGGTTTCTATTTTTCAAAATAATTATTTTCTCACAAATGAAGGAAGCATTTTTAGGAGGTAAGCACAGGGGTATTGTAAAAAAAATGTAATTGGAAATATATAACTCTAAAATTGTAACTAAATATTAAAACTTTTCTAGATTTATATTGTTATGTAGCTTTTAGTTACAACTTTCATAATAGATAGAGTTGAAGCAACACTGTTTCCTTGTTTTACTTTCTTAATAAGACTAACTTTTCTTAATGTCATCTCATCACTATTGTCCAAAATTTCGTGAAAATTTGACAAAACAAAAATTCTTTATTCTTCTAAATAAGTTTTACTTTTTACGCAAGAATGCTCTAGTATAGATGAAAAAAAAACAGTTTAAGTCACTGATTTTTTTCACTTAAAATAAGTTCTCTTTCACTCCTTGAAAATGAATAAATCAGCATTTCACGTTTCATTAGCAACGCACATAAGACTATTTATTAGAAGTCTCTTATTTATATTTCAAAGGAATAAACATGTTTTTACGTCTGCAAATAAAAAGTATCTGGATGAAAAAGATCAGTGAGCAAGATGGTCGAGACTCAATCCCATTTCTTAAATAAAAAACCTAATTCTGTATTTAAAAAACTGAAAATGTCAAAGAATATTATTTTTTGGCTGGAGTGAATCGACCGAAAACTTTCATGAAATGAACTCTGAGTGAAAAGCATTATTTATACTGAAATATGTAGACAGATTGTCTAACTGTCTATTATGGCACAATGCGCCCGATGCAAACGACAGTATGATTTTCTTTTTTTTTTTAATTAATTTTTTTAGGAGCGATTTGGAACTGGTCAATTCCTTTATACGTATACGCTAGGAATGTGCGAAAGCTCCCGAGATCGCTCGCAAGCTCGATCAGACTGACGTGAGCTTTTCATATGCAGATCAAGCTGAGCCAAGCTGCGAGCTAAAAAACAGATCGCGGACCTACGCTGAAATCCTCTCCTAGGGGCTGTACCTCTCCTAGGGGCTGTAATACCTTGTAGTTGGCGGGGAGACCTAAGCATGTGTATGGATATGGATGAAAGGATCCCTATGAACGTGCTCTCCTGCTATGTATGATTGCAGTATGGTAGAAGGCTGAAAGAGCCTAGCTAACACGGACCTTCTGGATCCCTGGGTCGAGGTTCCTCCTGGACCGCTATCCAGTTTTGGCATCGGGATGGGAATGACCTACGGCCCGCATAGCGACCAAGAAACAGCCCTCCGTTGGTATGTTGGCCTACAAACGGGTATTCATTGAGTGACTCACTCAATGTGGCTAGCCCCCTAAGCCATGGGTGTAGAGTGATCGTGCCCGTGGCACTCTGGCACCTAGGGGTGTGAAGGTGTTCTAACGGCCTCCCGGGGACACCGGACGACTTCCCCGAGTAAGTTGTCTTACACCTGCTAGCAAAACTCAGTTGGCAGTTGAGTCTCCAGCTTCCCCGGGAGCTGAGGGACTGACGGTCCCCCTGTATAAGGATATGAAAACCGGAGCGGCCAATGAATCCCCCAAAAACAACAAACGAATCAACGGTTCTCTGAAAAGGAAACTGAAGGAGGCAAGTGCAGCAGGCCAGTAAAGCAGCTACAAGGGCTGGAACATTGGCAACCACAACGCCGGCAACCAGCACCGATGCTCAAAAGAGGGGGAGGAGCTCAGAAGACACCCGACCAGGGGGGGGGGGGCTACGCCTATAAAGAGGCGCAAGACAGTCCAGCAACCGGCGAACAGGGAGTCGTTGGGGGCTGGACTGACAGCTTCCCAGAGTACTAACCCGCTGACGGTGGTGGTGATGGACGCGAGCTACTCAGACTCACTGCTCAATGCGGAACAGTTTAGGCTCTTCAGGGAGGCTACCTGAAGAGCGCTTGAAAGAGTGTCCCCAGATCAAAGGCCAAAATTCGAGACCTTCTTCTGTAGGGGAGGGGTCTTCGTATTCCTTGCAGCCAACCCAGCGGCTAAAGCTTGGCTACATAACACTGTGTCTGAGACAAGGCCCTGGGATGGAGCAGACCTAAAAGCAGGTGGAGTTGAATTGCTCCAGAGGATGGTGTGGGCTACGGCGTGGTTCCCACGTAAACTTGAAGACCCGTCTGTGTTCCTTCGGCGGCTGGAGGGATTCAACCCTTCAGCGAAGACAGCGACCTGGCGAATTGTCAGGCACAACAGGCCTCAGGAAGAAGACGCAGCTAGAGGTATCAAGCACCTCCTAGTAGTGCAATTTCCTGAGTCCCAAACGAGGGATCTAGTGGTCCTCAACAACAGGCCCTTCTACCACATTGGACATGTCAACTTTAAGGTTGCCGGCCAGGCCAGGAGGAGCCTGTCGGGACACAAGAAGACCGGGTGCAGACCTAGAATGAGCGTTCCTGGCCTAACCATTACCCAAATTAACTTGTATCACAGCAAAGGCGCCTCTGCGGCTCTGCAGAGGGGCATGGCTGCGATGCATATAGGTATCTCGCTAATCCAGGAACCTTGGTTAGTTCGAGATACCGTAAGGGGATCAGGGGGGGGGCTGGTTTATGTTACAGGGATCCAAAGGCGGCCAAACCAAGAGCCTGCGCCCGGCGAAGGGAGTCAACGTTGTCCCACGGCTAGAGTTATGTTCGAGAGACATGATACCAACCCGCCAGGGTATGCACGTACACTGGTGGATTATTACAAGGTAAGGGGTCTTTCTCTTCAGCTAGGATGCGATGCTAATTCCCACCATACTCTGTGGGGCAGTGCTGACATTAACTCAAGAGGTAATGATATATTGGAATACATAATCACAACTGATTTAGATATTCCTAACACGGGGAGTACCCCGACATTTCGTAACTCGGTCAGGGAGAGAGTCAACGACATCACTCTCTGTACCGCTAGTTCTAGAGACAATGTCAAGAAGTGAAGACTGTGAGACGAATCCACTTTCTTAGATCACGCACAGATAGAAGTTGAGTTGAGATTCTTTATACGCGCGGGTCCTAAGTGGGCCAGGAATCCCAGAAGATCGGACTGGGACCAGTTTTCCAAGAAACTAAGAAGTGCCTAGGGAGACACACTGTTGGAACGGGAAACTAGAAGAGCTTCGCAGGGAAACCAGAGAGAGGTTTGGACGTGCCAGTACTGGTAAAACGGATGAGCTATGAAACTCATTTACGACGATGAGGGATGAATACAGGGGTGCAATACGGAAGGCGAAGCAAGAAAGCTGGGCCAACTTTCGCACAGACATCGAGAAAGAAGGAGATGCAGCTAGACTGGACAAGCTGCTTTCTCGAAACCCGGATGCTATTTTCGGCACCCTAAAATTGCTCGACGGGGGATACTCAGCGTCAGGCGAGGAGACCTTGGCTCAACTGATCAAGGCACACTTTTTTGGCTTCACAAGATCTGCAGAAATGGGGGCGACACCTCAGAGGCAACTAAAGCCGCCTGTTGCCCAGCTTGGCCCGAAACGGCGGCTAGCCGACGAGATTGTTACTCCCTCTAGGATCAGGTGGGCCCTGAAACCTTTTAGTCCTCACAAGTCGCCTGCTCCGGATTGTATATAGCCGGTCCTCTTAGAGAGGGCTGGAGAGGTCATCAGACTTGCTATGAGACTTATCATGAGACTTGCTATGGCTATTCTGACGCTGAGGTCCGTTCTAACGGCATGGCGAGGTACGAGATTAATCTTTATTCCGAAAGTAGGCAGGATCGGTTATACTTCATCCAAGGATTTCCGTCCCATCAGCCTTGCATCTTTCCTACTAAAAACAGTGGACAGACTTGTGGATAGATATATTGGCGGCAAGGTCTTGTCAAGTAGGCCACTTCACAAGGAGCAGCTCGCCTATAGGGTTTGTCAGAATCGGATGGAAAAACATGGAAACCCTTTCAGAAATCACTCGTACAAAATTCAATTCACATTTGTAGAAAGGATGTTATGATGGAACTGTCTAAAAATCTATAGGCAATTGTCCAAATTTGAACGTGTAGAGTTGGAAGTGTATGTTCTGGTTTTGAAATTTGTATGAATTCCTGATCAATAGGGTCCTCTTTGAATTGAATTCTTTTTAACACATACATTCCTGATTCCCCCTGAATGAGTTAAGATGACATTCGAAAAAACGAAAATAAATTTTGGAAGGAAATAGGATGGAATACAGATTGAATCGTACAAATTCTGATTTACGTGTAGGTTACAAAAATACCTTTACCTAAAATTATAGATATATTGTATTATTATATTCACCAATGGAATTGAGGATGAAAGCCAAGGTTAGGACGAGAGCATGAATAATTCCCATCTTTCCTGATCAAGGGAAAACTGATATACTAATAAAGAATTTGATTAATATACATATCTAAAGAATATTCTAGTACTTTCTAGTCTGTTTAGTATTTTATACTCGTTATCTCAGATATTGCGAATGTCAAGACATCTCTTTAGAGATATTTACATTTCATTAGAGTTTATTCCAAGGAAAATATTGAGTAACGAAATTCGTTAAAATTGATAAGATAGTTTACACAATGTTTTAGGTTCTGGGAATTTCCAGTGCTTATATAAAAAATTTATATAATGTTTGCTATAACGACCCATTCAAAACTTTGAAAAACTAACATAAATTTTCGCGAATATGTAAAAAGAGTTATAAACATATATTTCATCCGCCTGAGCCAACATGGCTCCAGTAAATTTTCAATCACAATAATAGTCCCTCCCAAAAAGATATTTTATCATAAGGAACATAAATATCAATATCATTATTATCACAGTAAAGCCCAAGAACAAATTTTATCTTGAAATCGGATAAAAACGCTGCAGCACGTTTATCTACTCAAATATAAAATTTATCTGACGAAAGATAAAATTTATATTGCGAAAGATAAAATTTATCTGGCGAAAGATAAATTTTTTTTTACGAAAATATTAATGTAAAATGCGTGAGCCTATGTTAACTGAAAAGAGCGGCTAGGTTCACCAAAATTCGGTGGACCTAAATCCAAAATTTTCGGTGGGTCTATGGAACCTGGAACGGATGGTTATGTTTACTGAAATCCTCGAGGATCAACTGCCTGACTCAAGTATTTGCTTGAGAAATTTGAAAATCCTGGCGGCATTCTTTGGTTTAATCACCTTCGAAAATTACGCGAGGGTCTTATCAATAGGGGCTGACTTACTGAACTCTTCGCAAATATTTTGAAAATCCATTTCCCCTTATTAAAAAAAAAAATCTGCCCGCTTCGCGGGTACATTCTCATCGCGCGCGGCTCGCTTCGCCCGCAAGTTTGAGCGCGCCTAGGGCGCGCGACTGTTGGATCTCGCGCTTCGCGCTCGATTATATATTTATCTCGCGCTTCGCGCTCGGGCGTATTCACATCGCGCTTTACGCTCGATTCCTCTAGATCTTTGAGCTTCGTGTTCGACTTCGATGAAAGAAAAAGTTTATTTCTAAATATTAGAAAATTATCAAAACCTCTACATATGAAGTGATTGTTAAATTTGTTTTTATTTTAGACTGAAAAGGAAATTTATTTACTCAAGGTTCTATCGACCTTAAGGAACACATTCTCATCCAGATACTCGCGCTTCGCGCTCGATATTTGATTTCAAATTCATTTGAACCTTGCGTTCCACGCTCGGTTCTGTGCACCGTATAATAGAAACAAAAAAGTTTGAGCGCACTTACGGCGCGCGATTTGGGCGTCGCGCTTCGCGATTTGTATTTGATTTCAAATCAAGAATAATTATATAAATTAAGCGACAAATTTTATTAGTTAAAATGTTATTTTAGATTTTCCGTTTTGCAAAAAAGTTATTTTTTTCATTTTGAATATATTCTTACAACGAAAATGGATTTTTCCAAAGTTTTCCAAAAATTTGATTTCTTTTACTGTCAATGTTATTTTCACGAATAAAATAAAAACTACGCGTCCTATCGAAACATGATGGATAAAAAATTTGTACCTCTTCTTTGAATGAACAAATGTTGTCTTCGTCATGTTTTTCGTAGCTTGTGTTATTCGTCTAAAAATTTATTTTTTCTATTTTCAATGCTGTTTTTTATGAATAAAACAAAAACTACGCGTCACATCAAAAAGTGAATAATAAAAAATTTGTAGATCTTTTTTAGATGCATAATTTTGGTCCAGTCGTCTTTTGTCGTATCTTGCATAGTTTCACAGCAAAATGGAATTTTTGATTTCTCATTATTTTGTTGTGCGATCAGAATTTAAATTTTTTATTTTTTTGAAAAATTCAAAAAGTTATTATGAAAATATTGTAAGGTGTTCAAAAATCAACGTTTTCCTTCTCTTGACTTTTTTTCATAACGTGCGTTTTTCGGCTTGAAATGTTCATTTTCGTTTGTTTTTTGGAATTTTGAAAATGCTATAACTCTGGTAATTTTTTTTTTATCTGAAAAAGTCATTAGGATATTTTTTTTCTCTTTTTGCTTACTACTAACAACCGTCCATACAATTTCCAAATCTTCAAAAAAAGTGTTCTCAAAAATTTTCAAAATGTGCTCACTTTTTGAATTTTCATCCGAAATAGCTGGTTAATGAACTTGTGCTTTCTTTTTAGGCCCTAAAAAAGTGTGCCAAAGCACAACCCAATCTGATTATTTTTTCGAAAGTTATCGTGCCTACAGACAGACAGACAGACACCTTGGTAAAAACCTTTTTTTCTGGCTCAGGGGGTCTCAAAACGTGGAGATTTGATGAAAACCGACCAAGTCAAATTTTACATAAAACCAATACCTTCTCATTAGAATGAGAATGTAACAATTTATTTAAATGATTTAAACCAAAAAAACCATTAATCTACACTTACACGATATATAGACTGCACTTAGGTTACCTTATAGTGTTTGTTCACAAATTTAAAAGTCTTCATCAGAGTCGACAGAAACTAAAGGTTCGTCCAACAGAAGTAAAGGACTCCGCATCGCAGAAGCTCTAACTGGCCAGGGTTCAGAAGCCAAGTTCAGTCCTTTACTTCTGTTGGACGAACCTTTAGTTTCTGTCGACTCTGATGAAGACTTTTAAATTTGTGAACAAGCACTATAAGGTAACCTAAGTGCAGTCTATATATCGTGTAAGTGTAGATTAATGGTTTTTTTTGGTTCAAATCATTTAAATAAAGTGTTGTTTGTAATAAGGGGAAATGGATTTTCAAAATATCTGCCAAGAATTCAGTAAGTCAGCCCTATTGATAAGACTCTCGCGTAATTTTCGAAGGCGATTTAACCAAAGAATACCGCCAGGATTTTCAAATTTTTCAAGGAAATAGTCGAGTCAGGCAGTTGATCCTCGAGGATTTCAGTAAACATAACCGTCCTTTCCAGGTTTCATAGACCCACCGAAAATTTTGGATCTAGGCCCACCGAATTTTGGTGAACCTAGCCGCTCTTTTCAGTTTACATAGGCTCACGCATTTGACCTAAATATTTTCGTGAAAAAAATTTATCTTCCGCCAGATAAATTTTATCTTTCGCAAGATAAATTTTATCTTTCATCAGATAAATTTTATCTTGGAGTAGATAAACGTGCTGCAGCGTTTTTATCCGATTTCAAGATAGAATTTATTCTTGGGATTTACTGTGATCATGTTTTTTCTTTCAAGTCAGAATTAGGATGCTTAGCCCAATATTTCAAACATAATTTTTGGCGGGGCTGTCCCGACATGCATCATGAGTCACCGACGCATATTATAACGCATTCATGTAACAGTTAGGAGCAGTATGTCCATCATGACATATTGAGCAGTCTGGCTTTCTTTCATCCTTCTTTTCTTTTATAAATCTAAAAATTTATATACCTTTTAGAATTACTTGGCAAACTTTGATTACACCAACTATGTTGATTGTATGCATCCTCTGTCGTTGTTTCAGGATTCGCGGATGTTTTTAGAAAAGATCACATTATACTAACTATACTAACCTAACCAAAATCACCAACATAATTTGTATGCAAGGTTCTGGAAAAGATAGTACAATATTTTTTTAATATAATGCCATAGCCGAAAACATAGATCCAAGCTTTTATAGTTTTTGAAAATGATAGAATATAATACTAAATATACTACCCTAACCAAAAACATAAAGCTCTTGTGACTTATTCCATCAAATCATCTCTTGTTTTCCAGTTCTCTATCATATTCGTGATCAGCGTGTCGAAATACATCGATTTGTCGAGTTTCGAATGAGCAAAGGTATACGCTTCTTGGGTAGCTACGACAGCGTCACCAATTCGGAACTATTGGGAAGAAATTTGAATTCCAATTCAATATTAACGAAAAATCTTATAGTAAACTATTAATTTTAAACCGAACATTAACATTTTTGATTAAAGTGAATTGATATTCACTGCTTTTTTTATAAACATTGCCCAAATAACATCGGGATACCCAATAGTTCGCGTGTCAGATGGCGCTATTGTCAAACTCACCGAGGTATCATATAGGCGTATTTACTTTCTTTCCATAACTTTATCCTGATGATATTCGTACATGAAATATGGGAAAGAGATTCGAAGTTCGGAGCCATATATTCTTCAATACATGTTTCCCTTCATAATTGATTAATTTAGCTTACATCGTGAGATATCTATTTATTAATGAAGGCTAGAAAATAGTAAATAAAAAAGCCCACCTGATTCTCGCGCACGCAGAGAAATAAGCAGTCGAACGCCGTCGTACTTATGTCGAATCGGAATGGTAGCAGAAAACTGCTCAAGTTTATCCTCTTTTGATATTTATTTAAAAAAAATACATTCTCGTCATAAATAGTCACCTAATTATGAATGGAAACAATCGCTGAAAAACAAAATGGGTTTTATAATTTTTTTTCACTCCGAAGCTTGTTTACAACACACGTGTGGTGATTAATTTTTTTTGTCAAAATGAAGTCACCGTGTTTTTTTTCAGTAATAAGACTTCCGTAGCTGGCTAGCGTTAAGATTCGATGGTCACATCGTGAAGGGCTTGAGGTAATGAGCATCGTCTGAAGATTTTTTCGAAGATAAGGGACAAGAATGCTTGAACCTGAACAGAATTTTGAGCTCACATAAAATCCGAAAGTGGAAGTAAAATTTTCCCAAGAAACCTGAATTCTGATATAACGTAATTCAATATTCACAATCTGAGTCATTTTGAATTTGTTACATTTTTATTATTATTTTTTTTAGACATTATGTATTTATTTTAGGATCAAACATGTGGCGTTCATGAAAGATTAAAGCCTTAATATTAAGTTAATCACGTGGAAGAATGCTGTTTAAATTTATTATTTTGAAATTCTTTTTGATGGGGTGTCTTTTGCCTATGGGAGATTCCACGCATTCTTCCAGGGTCATATCTTCAACTGCACCACTGTTCATGTTTATTTTTGCCCGTATTTCATAGGAATATCTTTCCGTATATATTCCACGAAAATGTCTACTATCTTCCAATAATGCAAAGACGTCGCCAGTGGTTGTTGTTAAAACAAGTTGCTCTTCGGTTGGCATGCGCTTGAAGGTATTAGCTCCATGTGAACGTAATCGAATTGGTTTATTGGCAGGAAAAGTGTATCTTCGAATTTCCAACTGCCGGTGCGGATTCGTTTCGGGAATGAGACGAATAAATCTAAGTTGGTTAAGCTTATATCCAAGTACTTTAGAAGGAAAATGCCTGGCAGAAAGAGATCTAGACATGCCACGAAGAGGAGGCTCGGCGGAAGCAAAAGAGCTGCTGAGAGAATGAATTCCCATACGAGGAGACCTTGATCTGACACGAAGAACAGGCTTGGCAGGAGAAAGAGACCTGTCATGAAGAGGAGGTTGGGCAGGAGGAAGAAACCTTCCAGGAGAATGTTGTCTTTTAGGAGGAGAAGGTCTGCAACGTGGATTAACAGGAATAGGGTCTCCATTGGGTAAACAATCGAATTGTGAACTCAACTCTGCAACAAGAAACAGAGGTTTACATTTTTCTTCGAAGTAGATAGTCTTTTGTTAGGATATAATAAACCCATTGTGATAATATTGCGAGGCAAATTTGAAGGCATTGCGGGATGTTTGCCCTGGAAGCTGTTTCCTATCCTAACATTGGGTAGAAATACTGCAGAACACCCCGCGTGTCATGAGCTGCTAGCGAATTATGTAATAATCGACAGCAACACTATCTGTTCTAGTTATTTCACGAAATAGCTGACGTGCTACCGAGTACGTAGTGTGATAAATTTCAAGGAATATAATTTCAAGCAATGATCATTGGTTTCAATTTTTTTAAATGTTATTTTTTTAATGAAGGGAGCATTCTCAGGGAGTATTTTTAGGAAGCGATGATAGAGATATTTTAAAGTTTGAATTCATTTGGAAATATTACACTTCAAAATTTTAAGTAATCATTTAAAATGGTCTGAAATTATATTGTTATTTAGTTTTCAATCATAAAATTTATAATAAATACCACTGATGAGGAGAATAGTGGGCTGTTATAACTTGAAACGTTGAGACTTTGCGATAAATTTGCGATAAGTTTGCGATAAATAAAATCGTAAAAATTCGGATTCACCAATAAGTTACAAAAATACCTATACCTAAAATTATAGATATTTTGTATTATTATATTCACCAATAGAATTGAGAATGAAAGCCAAGGTTAGGACGAGAGTATGAAAAATATTCATCTTTTCTAATTAAGTGAAAACTGATAACTGGCTAACATAATTATCAAGAATTTTGTTTAAAAATGTATCTGAAGAGTATTCGAGGATTTCGTTGATTTATTCCGTATCTTATAGATGTTATCTCACGGATTAGAAATGTCAAGTCTACCATTCAGAGATATTTACATTTCGTTAGAGTCAGTTCCAAGAAAAATATTGAGATACGAAATTAGTTAAAATTGATAACACAGTTTACATAATGTTCTAGATTTTAGAGAAGACCGGTGCTCCAATCAAAGATTTATACAGTTTCTGCTTTAGTGACCCATTTAAAACTTTGAGAAATTATCATAATTTCCTCCAAATATAATATCCTAACTTAAAACATGTACTGACAAACTTTGTTTACACCAATTATCTTGATTGTACGGATAGTTTTTTACTTGGCGGAATTCTTGTCATACATTTTATAACCACAATTTTCTATATTTGTAGGTTATAATAACAAATTTTACATGATAGTATCTTTCAGAGGAACAAAATGTGAACTTGTTACTTACCGTATTATTATTAAATATAACTCCAAATCACATATTATTAAATATATCTTCAATTCCCGATACAACTAACTTTCTCAGTTTTTCTATATTATTGATCAAATTATCGACTATCATCAAGCACTGTTTCTATCTTCATAGAAATTTTCGGACATCATGCCTCGTTTGACATGTTGCAAGACTTTATTAATTACACTATATTTAGAACGTTTATAAGAACAATTTATGATGCCAAAAGTTTGAACATATACTTCACCTATCAGAATCTAATATTTTCATGTTTCAAGTATTTGAAAATATGCTGCAAGTGCTTAATTTCTGCCGCAGAGTTCTCTGTTTCAGTCAAAATTGTTCTTTCATAATAACTTTTCTAACACGTATTTTAAAACAAAAATTTTATCACATCGCCATTTTTCTGGACAAATAAAGTCATTTCATGCAAAAAACTAATTAAAATATGGACAATCGCGGAAGTTGTTTGTAACTGACACCATGCCTCACACCAGCACCATACCCCATTCTCCACTAGTAGTAACATTTTGATCCTACTTCAGATCACAAACAATATTGAATTTTAGTTTCACATTATTGCTGAATAAAATTAATGATGTGAAGGAATGTCGCTTACATTTACCATTTTGAAAATCTTTGGGATTGAGTTTTTCTGCCTAGGGGAGATTCCCCGCATTCTTTTGGGGTCATATTTTCTACCGCGCCGCTTTCCATGTTTTTGGTCACCCGCAATTCAAAGCAATATCTTTCTGTAAATATTCCACAAAGAAATTTATAACCGTCGAATATTGCAAGTATGTCGCCATTGGGCGTCAATAAAATATTCTGTCTTTCGGCTGGCATGGGCTGAACAGAATCAAATCCTTCTCCACGTACGTTAGAAGAAATATTCCTGGCAGGAAAAGACCTGGACCTGCCACAAAAAGGATGCTCGGCAGAAGGATGAGGTCTTACTGTAGAAAGCGTTCTGGCAGGAGGAGCGTTGACCTGGCATGAAGAGCAGGCTTGGCTGGAGGATGAGGCCTTACCGTAGAAAGCGTCCTGGCAGGAGGAGACGTTGACCTGTCATGAAGAGCAGGCTTGGCTGGAGGATGAGGCCTGACCGTAGAAAGCGTTCTGGCAAGAGGAGACGTTGAGCTGGCATGAAGAGCAGGCTTGGCTGGAGGATAAGGCCTGACCGTAGGAAGCGTTCTGGCAGGAGGAGATGTTGACCTGGCATGAAGAACAGGCTCGGCTGGAGGAAGGGTCGTTTCTGGAAAATTTATGTCGGGATAGTAACAAGGTAGCCACGAGGTACACCGGAAGTTGATGCGCCATTAGGTAAACACTTAAACTGTCACGAACACCTTGTGGTAATATTGTCAGGAAAGTTTGTAGGCATTCAGAGATGTTTGCCCTGCGAAACTTATCACATAGAAGTCCCAAGCTTTTTCTTTATCTGATAATTATATTGAAGTATGGCAGAAAGTTAACAGTTACTCTAAGGTTTGTCAAATTGTTGTCATTATCAATGTGCTCTAATTTAATCATATCTTGATGCGCGCATTTTTCACAGCTGCACGTGTCAGTGGAGAGAACATTTTAGCCTCAATTATCATTCTAATTTTTCGGTATTCGAATGTGTGATACTTTGCCAGTTTTTACCGCACTTATTTTTCCTTTTTATGATGTCCGTTCGGCATATAAATCTAAGATTTTTTTATCGACTTCAGAATAAAAACACAGTCTGAAATTCATGAATTTTGAACAGCCTGTTGTCTCCTGGACTGGCATAATTTTTGACGGAGTTTTCCAACATTTCGAAGACAAGTTGTGAGCATTAGGATGGTCCAAATATTTTCTCTTTCGAAGTTTCATGCATAATGTTCACTGTTTGATATTAAAATTTATTTTTAATGAATGACATTACTTATAAAACTTATTACGCCTGTAAACGCTCCTCTGAATGAAAGCTAAAAAATACTGAAAGTAGGAAATTTATTTACAAAAAGCTGGAATAAAAACGAAAGAATCAACATCCCGTAGCTATTTGCATTAGCATCTATTTTTAAACCATAGTAATTCAGAAACCGCTTGCGTATATAAATTTTAAACTTATTTCTAGATTTGTCTAAAGAAATAAAATCTAAAATCAATTAAGTATTGTGCGTGGATAGAGATGCTGCGGGGCGCTAAAAAATGAATATCTCAGAAAGTTACAGAGAGTCCGTCAATTTTATTTCAATCGACGCAGAAAATTATAAGAAATGAAAAAAACGGATTTTATGAATATGTCTGTATGTCCGTCTGCATTCTGACGATGCGATAACTTTCGAAGAAATCTTTTAATCAAAATTTCCTTTGGTACACTTTTTTCTGATTCAGAATGACAGGTCAAGTTCATTAGGAAGCCTTCTCTCACCCACACTTTGGTCGTGAATATTACATTTTTAGATTCTAATGCTAACGAAGAGTAATGCAACACAAGGAATAAAACAATAGTAAGGACTAAAATTTGTACTTTATTTTACAATATCCTAATAAATAGTGCTGGACGTAGGTCCACAAATTATTATAACGTACACTGAATATAGAATTGAGTTCAATATAATTCACTGGAACCTGAAAATAGAAACCTTGGATTTACGATATGGCCAGAATTGATGGCCTTCGCGTTTTGGTGATGCGGGCAGTATGGGGCCAAGAGAGAGGCGGTGCTTAGTCAAGCGTGACAAACTGCATGAGGGCCGCACTCTCAGCGCTTTAGTGACATCAGGTTGCGTCATCTGTCCAAATCTAACAAAAAATATTCAGCGGCCCTGTCTATTCACTTTTGGATTCCTCAGACTTAAGATCAAGGCCACTGCAGGCCATATGATAAATCACATGACTAGTTTGGAAAAAAATTTAATTTTAGGAAAATCTAAAAAAGCGGGTTTCTTCAAATGACCTTCACTCTGGTCCTATTGGAAATAGAAGATTTTTTATTTAATTTTTTTTCAGGTTGACACTTGATTTGTTCTAAAAATTTTAAAGCATAAATATGAATATTCCACGAAGCGTTTTTTGAAGTGACCTTTAAAGTTAGCTTGAGTAAAAATGACAGGTGCTTAAACTATTACACACCCTCCACTTCAGAAGGAGAAGGATCGCGAGACCCCTTTTTTACGGGATCAATTTTTGCTAATTTCCATGATTATTGTGACTTTTGCAAGGAATTATTTGAAGACATGGAGTATAACAAATAATTAAATTAATTCAACTGTTCGCGGTTTTCCATTTTCCTGGTTGAGCTCTTAAATGGCAGATTTGTGCACTTAATGCGATGAAGTGCATTATGCGGCAACCGGGCCTGGATTATGCGATGTTATGCGGCTTCAAAATCAGGTGGAATGGTTCCAACACCATCTCTAAACATTCCTAGATATACCTAGATATACCTTAACGGAGTACGAAGCACGAGATACGTTATGAGAATTTATTCGTCAAACTCGAAGGACCTTTAACAAAACGGACTTTAAAATTACCAAACTACAGTTTTAGAGGAATGTTGTCTACTTTTACAAAACTAAAATTCTTCGGAATTGGATTTTGGTGGCCTACGGGAGATTCCTTGCATTCGTCTGGGTTCATACTCTGAACCTTGCCGCTATTCTTATTTATTTTCGCCCGCCTTTCAGTAGGAAATCCTGCTAAATATATTCCACGAAGACGAGTACCATTCTCCAATATTGCTGTGACATCGCCAGCGGATGTTGTTAAGACATATCGTTCTTCCGTTGGCATGGGCTTAAACTTATTACGTCCTAGTCCGCGCAATTGAATTGGTTTATCATCAGGAAAAGTGTATCTTTGAATTTCGAGTAGTTGATGCGGATTTGTGCGAGGAATGAGCCGAATAAATCTAAGTTCTTCAAGTCGATATCCAAGTATGCGAGGACAAATATCCTTGGCATGAGGAGACCTGGATCGTTTACGAGGAGTAGGCTCTGCGGGAGGAGAAGGTCTGACCGGCGAATTAGTTCTTGCAAGAGGTGGCTTTCTTTCTGGCGAATGTCTGTCAGGAGAATGTGAATGTCTGAAACCGTAAATGCCAGGAATAGGGTCTCCATTGGGTAAACAGTCGAAGTGTGAACTCAACCCTGCAACAAGAAACAGAGGATTATATTTTACTTCAAAGTAGATAGTAGTATAATTGGTATATCATGAAATGGTATGGGATACAAACGGAGCACAATACGACTATTGCGACTTTTGCAAAAGGAATATGAAGAGTGGTCTAAAGAATTCCAAACATTGTATAGAAGTTTTCCACCTACGTGCTTCTGAGATTAAGGCTATAATTAAGAAATCAAAGAAAGGTGAGGCTCCTGATGTGGATGGTAGTATCATTGAAATTTTTGAAAACGGTGACAAGCATTTGTCTGAAAGACTGAGCAAGTTTATGAGAGTACGTGCCGAGATTAGAGAAGTTCCAAACGACTGGAAGAAGGTGATTATCGTTCCAATTCACAAGGTAGTAAAGGAAATCTAATGGTAAATGGACAACTGAGTGATTAGTTTGATATTATACAAGGTGATAATGATGCTTTATGTCCTCATTGCTGTGTATTATATTCATGAATAAGTGTCTAAGACTGACCCTCTTTGAGGAATAAATTGACAAGCTCGTGGCAATGTAGGTGGGTGGGTTGGCATTTGCAGAATATAAGGTTGTTATGGCATTGCCTTGGACTTAGAAACGATAGAAGAATTTGATAAGTACGTGTATCATGGTAGTTTATTCACTGATGACAGACCTTTTTAATGTTTTAATATCTCTCCTCCTTTTCATCCTCCTTGACAGTGATGTTGTAGTCGGCCGGAGCCGAGAATTTGATCACGAATATAGTTTGTTTCTCGAAGTCCTGGAGAGCAATTGGCACTTCTCGTTTTGGACAATTGACTCTATCTCGCGGCCATCACCGTAAGAGCGACAAAGATGATGGTAAAGCACTTTTAGGGCCACATTATGCCTGGAGATACGTCGTTCCTGCGTGTATGGGACACCCGGATAGAATGTGTACTAGGTTCTCAGCGTGTGCATGACGCGCTCTGCACCTATCGCTGAGAAATTCTAGACGTAAAATGCGATCACGGTTTACTAAGGTGGAAGTGACACCGTCCTGGCATGCGAAAATGAAACCCTCTCTATCTGAATTAAGCCCTGATGATCTGAGGAAAGCAAAAGTTTGCTCCTTCGACGAGGACTGCTTTTCAACATTTCTGTGAAAGTTTTCGTGCATTTTCTCGCATTAGTGAAAGTTTTCAACTTCTGCTTCCTTTACTCGGGCTTCTATAAGTGAGGCATCTAGATGAAGTTTTGCACCTTCCTCACTCCTGATGTTAAAATTCATGCCAAGGGTCTCGGCTGCCTGCTCTGCGGCTTTGTAAAGAAACGATCCTTTGTCAATGATTTTGTGTTTCCTGACCATTTCTAGGAGAGGATCTCTTCCATTTGTAACCATGTATGCTGTACCCAGAACAATTCGGTTATGAAGATATTGGAGATTAAGAAGTTCGCAGAAGCTTTGACGGCGAGAGATGTATAATCGCGGAATGTACGAATTGATATGCAAGCTGTCCTGCATATATGCATGATCTTACGGGTGGCGATATCAAGGTTCGCGAGCTCATTCTTCACCCATAGAACCAATCGAAACGAGTAGATCGTAATCGGGACAGCAATCATGTTAGTCCCAGATACTCTAATCGCAAATTCCTCCTATTCGTCTGCGGCTTGTTCATACAGCGGTTGGGGAAGCGCTCGGCGTTCATATCCAGTTTTCGAGAGGTAGGCAGCTTGATTTCGCAAAGACTGTTCCGAAACGTACTGGAGCTCAGGATCTTTCTGGCACCACAGAGTGTGCATACGTGCCATAAAGACCCCGTGAACAGAAATAATGTTGGCATCGCGTCGTAGCAGTCCAGCAAGTCATCCTTGAGTCGACTCGTCTACTCAATGTGGGCGTTTCGCCGGTGCGTTCTCGTGTTACCGTCTAAATTATTTACAGGACCCAAAATCTAGGGTGATCGGTACTGTTTGCCAACCCATTTGTCGGGTGCTTTGCGCGTTCGATATTTTTGAACCGCATCTACAACTTTTTGGTGGTTTGGTAGTCATTGGTGTTCCCACCAGCAGCTAAAGTAACGGTTCATCCATTCTTGTAGGCCCCGCAGGCTCTGCCGCTTGGGGGTTCTTCCTTCGGGACCATCCCTGGACAATTGTCCGGGACTGCTTATTAATTATTATAACCATATTCAGCAGAAATCCTTGGTATCCTTTATCAGCAACCTGAGGATACGTCTGGTGGCTTTTCCATAGGCCGTTCGGTTCGATTCCAAAGGAATCGAAACCGAAGTATGTGTATATATACATTAAAAGAAGATTATGGAAAGGGGAAACGTGACAAATAGGAAAGTAAAATAAAATAACAAGATTGTGTCACATTTCCAGCTTTACTGAAACGATAAGAAGGCACTATTATGAAAATTTGTCAATAAGCTAAGTCACATGATCCTAGAGCATATTACGTCACCTCCACTAATACAGGTTTCTCGTTTAAAATGGAAAAACATCAATTATTTCCAAATTTAATTTTTTCCACTAAATGTGACGTACACCATTTCATATCGAAAACAATCGACAAGAAAGTTCACTAATTAATAAGTGACTGAAATCACTAAATGATTTGATGATTCCGACATTCAATTACTGTTAAGCAATCGACTTTTACGTACTGCAAAATTTTCATTTAAATACATTTTTGTGCAGTCATTATTTGCTTCGTTAAGGACAAGTAACCGTAACCTCAATTCCATCCACATTTTTCTCACGCCACTTACGTTCACACAATATGAGATATCTTGTGCAAAATCTTGGATACCTAAATAAAAACGCTAAGAAAATGAAAAATTTTATAATTGCAAAAAAGCAGCAAAATATTTTGTTTTCGGAATAACTTTGTAATTATAAAAGCTTAAGACCAGGTAAGCGTTCTTCAGTACTTTCTATTTCGTTCATCACTTTTTCAACTTGATATAACATTTTGTGTGAACATAATTTGCACAGAAAACAAAAATGTTGAAGTTAAATTTATATGTCCTTAAGGTAGTTCTCGTGCCGAAAATCAGGTCTCTGAAAAAAAAGTTTCCTATGATTTTAAGAATTGAAATGTTATTACTATTCATTTTCTGCGCAAGAAAAATAATAATTTTTTTGGAAGAGTTAAACAGTTACGGAAAATATTTATTTAACAATCAGTTTTGTCCCTTCTGATATAGCACAACAAAAAATCAGGGAGATTTCCTGGAACTCGCAATGCAAGCTTGCACATTCAGAAGTCAGGGCAAGGTTCGTCAGTTTTTTCAAACACCTTAAAATACCTCTGGTCACATGTACCATGATTGTTATCCGAACTTCATATCAATAGAGTTACTTTTCGAATTTCATTATTTTACAAAATTTATCTCGGTTAATCTTAAGTCATGTTTGGACAAAAATGATAATTGGGGAACAATGCATATTAAATCTTACAAATTCTTATTTGCGTATAGAATAAAAAAGTATACCTAATATTATAAATATATTGTATTATTATATTCACCAATTGAATAGAGGATAACCACAAAGGATAAGACAAGAGTATGGACAATCCTCATCTTTTTCAATTAAAGGAAAAACCGATTGATATATTATTGATGAATTTGATAAAAAATGCAACGAATGAATATTCTAGTACTTCATCGGTTTATATAATTCCGTGGGCTCGTTATCTCATAGATTGCATACTTCAGGTTTAGCCTTCTGAGATATGTAAATTTGATTAGAATCATTTTGAAGGACACAAGTGTCGTTACTCAATTCGTTAAATCTGATATCACAATTCATATGATGTTATCGCTTTTAGGGAAATCAGTAAGGCCGAATTCATAATCGACATTTGGAAAACTAATATAAATTCTACAAACATGCCGAAAGAATTGAAAAGATGTGTTTTATCCTCCTGAGCCAACGAGGCTACAGTAAACCTTGAATCACTATCACATTAATTTTAAAAGAAATTTTTTTATTGCAAAAAATATTAACATCAATATCATTAATAATCAAAGATCAGAAATTCAAGAATGAAAAAAAAAAAAAAAAACGAAAATCAAGAGAATCTTGAGAGATTTCAGAAATTCAAAATGATAATGGTGTTTATGGACTTCAACCCAAGAAATAAAATAAGATGAACATAATATGCTGCATTTCTGTTTGAACAGCTAAATTACACATACTTATTTGCAGTCGCTAATCCTGTTATGTAAAAGCCTACCTTTATAACTAAAAAGTATACAATTATGGACGCTTTATTCAAGCCTTGAATGTCAGACATGATAAACTTGAAAATCATACCATTGTTACATAAAATATCGTGTGCCAAGGAGGCAAATGCCTTTGTATCCTCAGCATATAATATACTATGAAAAGAAACGCGCTAAAAATAAACTGAATGAATGTGGAATTTATTTTATAGCAATAAGATTATATTTTTTAAATTATTAATTAGTCTTATAAAGAAACCCGTCCAGATTTTGATGCGTTAAGTTATGTACATTTTTATTGAAGTTAGCTTCCTGATTCTTCTCTTGTCTGGAAGTTATTGCTTGACTTTTGCTACCATTCTGAAAATGTCTTCATAAGGGAGGAAAAAGCAAGTTTTGTTTATCTGTTTCCAAGAAAATGAAACATTGATGAAAGATAGAAGCCTTGCGAACCTTAAAGTATTGACTCTTCAATACAATCAGCCATTACTTGTAACATTTTGATCCGACATAGGATCACAAACAATATACAATTTTAGTTCTCAGTTATTGTAAAATTTAATTGATGACGTGCAGGAATGTCGTTAACATGTACTATTTTGAAATTCTTTGAGATTGGGTGACTGGTACCTAGGGGAGATTCAGCGCATTCTTTTGCGGTCATATCTTCAATTGCGCCGCTGTCGATGTTTATTTTTACCCTTATTTCAAACTGATACCTTGTTGTATATATTCCACGAAGACGACTATTACTCTCCAATATTGCAACGACGTCGCCAGTGGATGTTGATAAAACATTTCGTTCTTCGGTTGGCATGAGCTTGAATCTATTAATTCCACGTGCGCGCAATCGAATTGATTTATCAGCAGGAAAAGTGTATCTTCGAATTTCAAATAGCTTGTGCGGATTCGTGTTGGGAATAAGCCGAATAAATCGAAGATCTTCAAGTTTATATCCGAATACGTTACAAGAACGATGACTGGCAGGAGGAGACCTGGACCTGACACGAAGAGGTGGCTCGGCAGGAATAAGAGGCCTGACTGGAGATTTGAGTCTAGCAGGAGGAGATCTTGACCTGATACGAAGGGGATGCTCGGCAGGAGGATGAGGCCTGACCGTAGAAAGAGTTCTGGCAGGAGGAGACGCTGTCCTGGCGTGAAGAGCAAGCTCGGGAAAAGTCCCTTCTGGAGATTGTAGGTCGGGAAAATAAGGAGGCCTGGAACGAGGAACACCAGGAATGGGGTCGCCATTAGGTAAACACTCGAAGTGTGAACTCAAATCTGCAACAAGAAACAGAGGATTACTTTTTTCTTAAAAGTAGATATTCGTACGCTTGGTATATGATAAACTTCTCGTGACAAAGTGAGAAAAGTAAGGAAAGTTAGAAGGCATTGCAAAACTTTCCAAAGCCGGTATTGCAATTTTTCCTTACACTCGTATGGTAAATGTGTGGTAAAATCCCAGACATTTTTAACAGTGTGTCTGAAGGTGTTTGCGCTATTTATGAAAAGGCTAAAAGTTAAGTACTTTCCGTAAATTTTCATTTTTTGCGATCAAATATGGTACAAATATTGTGTTTAGTGTTCTGAGCAGATCAACATTACGCAGTAGAGATTATTGTAAAATCCGTTACTTGGAGTAGCTAACTAGAAACATTTCATTATTTATTATTATCATCCGTTGGATGTTGGAGGGGACACGTAAATTCTTATTTACGTATAGATTAAAAAAGTATACCTAATTTTATAAATATATTATTATATTCACCAATATAATTGAGGATGACCGCCAAGATTAACACGAGAGTATGATCAATCTTCATCTTTTCTAATTGAAAGAAGGAATAATATATTATTGAAGAATCCAAACAATGCAGTGTATGAATATTCCAGAACCTAATTGGTTTATTGTTTAATTTCCTATGCTCGTTATCTTATGGATTGTAAACTTCACGCATGTCTTTCTGATATGATTAGATTTTATTATTAGTCATTTATCTGAGGTGCAATTATCTCTAGACATGTCTAAAAATAAAACTCGAAAATTTTCATCGTCACAAAGTTTCCTCTATCTGGAAGCAAAATAGTAGAAAGTTAATTGAAACTTTTTTATAAGTCCTGGATGTGAAATATGTGTTAATACGCATGCATTTTTTAGAGAATAATATTGTATAGTTTTGTCGCATACGTCGTTTATCATATAATGTAGGAATAATTTTTTAAAATTATTTTACATAAATATTAGAAGGCTAAAAAAGCTACGTTTCATCAAATTTACCACTTTCACATCGATTTAATTGCTTTAGTCCAAACTTTATACGTAAATATTATTATTAATTTGTGTGGTGCATAGCATTGTTGAAATCACCTCTATTTTCACGGGTTTCATGATTTCTTTTGAAAAATGTTGCTTTTATATAAAAATATTCTACGGCTTCCGTTTTCGGTACCGATCGTGAGAGAACTCTTTTGTGTCAAG